>ML179328.1:13853-119665 GCA_004369135.1 Dendrothele bispora CBS 962.96
CCCTCGACCTCTTGATCTCGTGCAGAGGAAATACGGTAAGCCTACTCCAGTTTCCGTCGCGATTCGCTTTAAAGTCCATTGTTGCGAACTCACCATTAGATCCTCCTGTTAAAGGCACGACTTCTGGTGGACGATACCAAGCCGCTCCGGACATCTCTTTTGATAGATTCGTTCGTACTTGCGTCGATATCAAGCAGTTGTTATGCATGCTGTACTCACGCTTCCCTGAGCGGAGGGAGGAATGCAGTGATTTGTTGATGTGTAAACAGTATGAACAAGAAGTTGGTCGGAGAAGAATAGGAGCTACACAGCTGTTTTTAATTCAGTTTGTCTCGTTGTCTTTTTTTTATTGCTCTCTCGCGTCCGTTTTGCCCTCGTCTTTCTTCTTTTTTTTCATTAAAGACGAACTTGAATTTGATATGTGCCAATTGCAGATCGTGCCTTCTCTTTTTTTTGATGTTCTTAGGTATAATGCGTCAAAACGCATATTAGTCGATGTCGTCCCTATCTTTACATAGAGGCTCACGAAGAAAAGAACACTGTGCTTCATCATCTTATTTATTGTCACAAACATATATACAGGTTCCTAGCTACTCACTTTGGGTAAAAGGATGAGGATACGTAAAAAAAAGGCGTGAGTGGTTTAAAAGGAGTCGGTGGTTCTCCCAGATGTTCCAATCAGCGAAAGCTTGGCTAAATCCTGACGCGGACGGCCTGGAAGGCCTAGATACATCATGAGGCCAGAGTCTACGTAGGACTTGTTCTTACTGCCTTTTGCACTACAGCAATTTTTAAAACGATAGACACAAGGTAACACAACCTGGCACGTATTATTAGATGTCGTGACTTGCAATTAAGTATATTAGTAGATTTTAAACACTGGTCCTTTGGATGAATCGATGACCATGCGGCAAGACCCCAAAGATGTTCGAAGTACCGTGTTTGAAAGGTGTTCAAAGAGCGCTAGTGAGGAGTTATTGTAAATGTGCCCGAGGCATGAATTCATGATGACTCAATGAACGTCTCGAAAAACACCAAATGGAAGATAGTGTCGACGACAAGATATCTCTATTTGTACTTAGCGTCTCAGCGGATCTGCTCAGGCACTACGCGAGTTTCAAACTCCGACTGAGTGGGCGAGATCGGTAAACCCTAACCCTAACCTTACCTAACCTAACCTAAGGGTATACTTATCGTCTCATCAAATCTACTCTCGGTTTCTCCGAAGCGCTATGTATCAACTCGCCAAATGTCGCAAGTTATTCAACGTTCTCAATAAAAAGCATCCCTTCCCTCTCGAGACTTCAAGTAATGCCCCACGCAACTCTCCCTTTCTCCGGGCTCCAGTCAAGCAAGACTGGCTTATGATCGTGCCCATCCAAATTATCTAGGAATCTCTTGGAAGCGGTTCATATCGCGAAATGTATACAGCAGGACACGGCAGAGGTGAGTTCTTCTGGTGCTTCTGACTTGGTGTTGTGGGGAGTAGGCTGCGGGACAGATTGTTTGCTTGCGTGCTCGACAAAAACAAAAGGCAACTGACATCGAGGAACATCCTTTACACAGTCAACCAGAAACAAGCATTGGGTGGAGAGACTTGCTTCGAGAGCAAGTAGAGTGGTCTCGTCCGCACGGGGAGAGTATCTTCAGCTCAGGGAAAAATATCTGGAGCGAGGAAAAAAGGGTTAGAGGCCGTAGAAGTAGCAGTGGAAGTGGTGCCGATGTGGAATTGGAACTGATGTTGGCATTTGGAGAACGTTTCGAGGATTTGCTTGAGTTAGTTTCCTTTTTTTCATTTTAGGAAAAAATTACTGATGTCATATCGGGATTCAGACACTTGGAGAACATCAAAAGGGATCTAGAGATTTACGAAGCACTAGATGATGTTGCGGCACTCATAAACAAAGAGAAGGACCTGAGGGACCACTGCGACAAACTGAGGGCTTGGAAGACCAAGTTTAATGTGAGTATCACGATGTAAACCGCTAGGAACAATACCTGAGCTGTAAATGTTATTAATCAACTAACAGCTCGCAGCTATAAAGATTGCACGAATGACGAGGCACAAAAGAGAAAGAACTGACACCAATGAAGCCACAACTAATAGAACGAACTCGGGCACTACTCCAACCCACGGACCGGCACGTGTAAGAGGCAATAGTCAAAAAGTCACCATGACTTTCTCGTCTTCTAGCATCTCGGATCCTGTGATTAACAATTGCGGAGGAGATAGTATCAGCACCTCGAATGTTCATGGCGCGAGGATTACGATTGCAAAAAAAGTGGTGAACGTGAAACATTACCATGCTGTAGGTCTCCCTGAAGGTCATATGTATGTGCTAGGCTGACAAGGCACTAGGTGGGTCTGCACCAACGGAGATGGAGAAGATGAGTTTCATGCGAGGGCTCTGGATGTTCTAAGGATCGAAAACGTGGTTAACGATGAAGTTGAAAAGATAGTTTGTCGATACTCCGAGTGTCAACCGATCTGTTGTGTATTTATGTGCTTTTTGACTTGATAAACAGCATCCAGAACGTTTAGCTCGCGCAACAAAGATACTAGTGCATTACAGCATCGAAGTCCTGGTCAAATTGAGACGACGAGGGACTGGGGATTCTGTGAAAAGATGGCTAAATATCAGTTTAAGCAATAAAGAAAGAGAAGATACCGTATTCTGCGCGAAAGTAAAGAAAAAGGGCCACGTGGGACGGGAGATGAGAGTCGGAGTCGAAGCTCAACTTGAGAACGTTTACTGTTCCGGTCATCTGGTCAATTATTTGAATGCTTTTGCTGAGGATTTGACCAGCTTGATCTCGTGTTTGTCTCCTGTCAAAATCCTTGTACAGTAAAACCCACTCATCCAGCAATCAATGGCCCCGCCTTGTACGAATTTCAGGTAAAAAAGGTACTATTTCTCAGGGATACCAAATAATAGACAGTTCTTGCCAAAGAATTGTAGATACTTATTATTGTTACATAAAAAATCGCTGAATCCTCTCTCTCGCGTGTAGTTTACCGGCTTGTGGAAAGTCTGATCTTGGGTTCTTGTTTGTGATAGCAATTCTCGCTGACGGACTTGGAACTTTCCATTACTTAAACACAACAGTACATGAAAGACTTGCAGAACGCCTTCAGACATTTCGACCGTGGCCATTCCGGTTCCATCGATGGTGGCGAGTTGCGGGAGGCTCTTTCTCGATTCGGGTATGTATAAATATCCCCCCTTCCCTCCATTCTGTCCGTCGAAATTTGATGAACAGGTGTATACTAACTAACACCTCTACAATTGCTCAATCGCACTAATTTATATACCTATGTTCCTACAGCTTCCAACTCTCCCCTCAACTTCTCGATCTCGTTCAAAGGAAATACGGTAAGCCTAATTCCAACTTGTTCTCGCGATTCGCTTTAAAGTCCCTTTATTGTTGTGAACTCACCATTAGATCCTCCTGTTAAATGCACGACTACTGGTGGACGATACCAAGCCGCTCCGGCCATCTCTTGCGGTCGTTTCTTTCGTGCTTGCGTCGCTATCAAGCAGTCGAGCGAAGCTTTCTTGACAGTGATCGGGATGGATGGATTCAGATAAATTATGATCGGTTTATGCATACTGTGCTCACGCTTCCTTGAGCGGAGGGAGGAGCACGGTGAATACGTTGATGTGTACCAAGTATGAACAACGAAGTTGGGAAGAAGAATAGGAGTACATAACGTCCGGCTGTTCCGACCAGGGACCCTGCCGTGTAATTAACTAACTAACTAACTAACTAACTGTTTTTTTAGTTAGGATGTGTCGTTGTGTTTTTTTTCGTCCTCGTCTTTCTCTCTTACCGGCGAAGGTGAATTTTTGAAATGTACTAGTTGCTTTTACTCTTCCTTTTTTATGTTCTTGAAAGTATATCCTATCGATTGAGTTAGCCGTCTGCACCTACGGACCCGATTCGTTCGCATCATAAGTCGTCACGAACACTGGCACTCCGTAAGACCATCTTAACAACCCTCCTAATTTCGAGCGGATCCCGACCCCGCGAAGTCGACCCGACGAGAGTGACCAAGTCAGTTACCTAGGGTAATGCTTCCATTAAAAAAACAATCCTACTCCTAAAGGATTCAGGTCACTTACTAATACTCTTTGAGTTGACAGTCGCAAGTACCAGTCTTCAGTTTTACTTAGTCGCGTGAACTCTGGAAGATCTTCCGTTTTTAGAGTGTAAAGTTCACACAACAGCACAAGTGAGTACCCGGTGACGGATGGATCTAGGTGGATATGCACCTACGATTTTGAAATGCCTGCCTGTGGTTGTTGACGGGGAGCGCTAAAAAAAGCATCAAGGCGGGTCTGATTTCCGGGAGCCTTTTTCCGTTTGGGACTGGGAGTAGAATGTGAAGAAGCGCGTTTGGACATTGTTGTTGTACTGAGAATGATGTTGGCCTAAACCAAGGGGTTTTAGAAAGTTACATCATTCTCCCACGGACCCTCCCCTAGACTGCATCCATAGTGGGCGATCCCTCATGTGTCCTGTAATACAGTGTCGACCAGTCAATTCAACCCATTGCACCCATAAATCCGGTCCGAAGCTACTAGATCCTCTTCAAATCTCGTCAAAGCTTGACTCGAGTGTCCCGTCCAAGTCTCTCACTGTGGAACCCAACTGGATTAAGACATGACAATTTGTTTTGTAGCCGGAATTTGAAGACTGTACTTCCCTTGGTTAAAGTCCGTACAGGCCTTGTGGCCACCCTACTTCCACTTTGGTACGTCATCATTTATACTCACTGGGACTTGCTCGTAATTCTCCCTCCAGTGAACAAGTGTGTCGATGATCGCTACCAGTTTCCCGTTTTTTTTTTTGCCAAGTTCCAACTGCCCGCTCTACTTGTCGTACACGACCCTGAAGCAGACCGTGACGCGGTACAATTTTTACTCCTCTCGATCCCCTCCCTCGACTTATAGACGGGATCAATTAATTCATCCAAGTTGGGCAGAAGGACTTTCTTATGTCGTGAGAGGCTGACCCATCTTTTGTCACAAGAGGACTATGCGCCCGTTGCAATGGCAATCGCAAGTGAAATCCTGGATACTGAACTTCCGAGGCTACACATGGTAAAAAGTTCCTGACGAATCCCTCCATCGGTTCTCCCACCCATATGAATAGCAAAATGATGGCCACATTATCGAAGCACTACATACATCAAAGAAATAGAAATTGAGACCAGATGGATAATAATGGAAACCTTCTCGATAATAATGGAAACCTTCTTGATGATAATGGAAATCTTCTCGATAATAATATGTCCCTGAGTTGATTTTCATTGAGCCAATGCTGTTTGCATGAGCTGGGATTACCATAGTGACTTTTTTGCCCTGCAATAGCCCCAAGTTTCGTTTGCCTCCATCATCTGACTGACTATATAAACCAATCATCGGAATAAAATCTACCCCTCTCGAGAATACACGTAGTAATGCCCCCGCACAACCCTCCTTTTTCTCTGGGCTCCAGTCGAACAAAACCAGCTCATGATGATAACCCGTCCAAAGTAGCTAGGAATCTCCTGGAAGCGGTTCGTATTGCGAATCGCATACAGGACATGGCGAAGGTTAGTCCTTCTGATGCATTGTGGGGCAGGTCGCGGGGCAAATTGCTTTCTTGACAAAAAGAAAGAAACTGATACCCTTTACACAGCGGTCAACCAGAAACGGCGAATTGGTGGAGAAACGTGCTTTGAGGGCAAGTAAAGTGGTCTCGTCCGCACAAGAAAAATATCTTCAACTCAGCGAAGAATGTCTGAAGCGAGGGGCAAGGATTGGAAGCCATAGAAGCAGCAGTGGAAATGGTGTCGATGTGGAATTGGAACTGACATTGGCGTTTGGAGTCCGTTTCGAAGATTTGCTTGAGTTAGTTTCCTTTGTTTCGTTCTAGGAGAAGTTTACTGATGTCATGTCGGGACTCAGGCGCTTGGAGAACATCGAAAGGGATCTGAAGATTTACAAAACACTGAATGATGTTGCGGCACTTATAAACAAAGAGAAAGATTTGAAGAACCACTATAACAAACTGAAGACTTGGGAGACCAAGTTTAATGTGAGTATCGTGATGTAAACCGCTAGGAATAAAACCTGAGCTGTAAATGTTATTAATTACCAACCAACCAACAGCTCGCAGCTATAAAGGTTGCACGAATGACGAGGCACAAAAGAGAACGAACTGGCACTAATGTCAGTAATGAAGCTAATAGGACGAACTCGGGCACTACTCCGACCCCCGAACCGGCACGTGTGGAAGGCAATAGTCAGAAAGTCACTATGACTTTCTCGTCTTCTAACATCTCGGACCCTGTGATTAACAATTGCGGAGGAGATAGTATCAGCACCTCGAATGTTAATGGCGCGAGGATTACGATTGCAAAAAAAGTGGTGAACCATTATCATGCTGTAAGTCTCTCTGAAAACCATATGTACGTGCTAGGCTGACGAGGCACTAGGTGGGTCCGCGCCAACGGAGATGGAGAAGATGAGTTTCATGCGAGGGCTCTGGATGTTCTAAGGATCGAAAACGTGGTTAACGATGAAGTTGAAAAGATAGTTTGTCGATACTAGGAGCGTCAACCGATCTGTCGTGTGATTATGTGCTTTTTGACTTGATAAATGGCATCCAGAATGTTGAGCTCGCGTGACAAAGATACTAGTGCAGCTTTACAGCATCGATATCGAAGTCCTGGTCAAATTGAGACGACGAGGGACTGGGGATTCGGTGAAAAGATGGCTAAATATCAGTTTAAGTTTAAGCAATAAAAGTAAAGAAAAAGGGTGGGACAGAAGATCGAGGTCGGAGTCAAACGATTCAGAATGTTTGGTACTAGAGATCTTGTGCAAAGCCAACAGCTGCCACGTGTGGCTTAGTCGGCGTGCGCCTATCCGTTGGTTGCGCAAGCTAAGTTCTAACCGTACATTTCTTCCAACAATCTGCTCAATTTTCCTTGATGGCACTGCTTCCAGACGAGATGCACATACTTCAAGACATCTGTATGCTGTTTATGTATCATTTTGGCCAGGCAAGAGCGGGAGATTTTCCTTGCAAGTCTTGTTACAAGTGGGACTGGAAGCTCTCAAATGTTATGGTCGTATCGATGTCATACGTGGGCCCTCATCAACCTCCCCCTTTCTCTCATCTTTCTCTCGCTATCTTTTGTTCCACTTCACCTTTACTAACCGTCCTTATTGGATTAATCATTATCCATTTATTGCTTTTGAATTCACTCACCGGAACCGGAAATAATTCCCACTGAATTCGGATATTTGCGTTACTGCTACGAAATATAACTTGAACGTATAACATGTACCCAACCCCATACACACAGCTCGTACACAATGCAGGAGCAGGTCTTCCGGGAACGGTCGAATTCGTTTCGTGAGTTGTACCTTCTTTTCTCAAAGACTCAAAAAATTTTTAAAAAACTTATGTCCCCTCGATCCATGCATGCACTGGTAGAGACCCCCAGCTCGAAGAGAACTTCCAAAAAAAACGTCTTTGGCCCACTGTCTTCGACGAGAGCGCTTTTACCTTCTTTTAGAGAACAGGTATGTATACGGAGTACTACATACTACGAAGAAAAAAGGACTGATATCTAACCCTGACCTCTCAACATACTGTTCCACAAAAGTCTCTCTTTCGACTTTTTCATGGAAGCCTCAGGAGCCGAACTCGCACCATACGATATCGATTCCCTACTGATCCAACCAGGTTTCATTTACACCGATTGGTGGGTCAAAGCAAGGAACGCTGGGAAGGGAACTAAAGAGATAACCAACACTAGTACCCATAGCGACGACCACTTCAAGTTGAAGTTGAAGAAAACTCGAGGAATCCCGAAGGACCTTACCCTCATATACCAGATTTAGACGCTACGATGGCATGGGCGATCGGTACTGGGAATTGTAGTGACAGACCCAAAAATCCTTGGGCAGTGATAGTGAACGTGCTTTTCGTTGCTTTGTTTCTACCGATATCTAGAAGCGACTCCGTCTTCGGCATCAAAAGAGCATCCGGACTGACGATATAGTCATGGCGGATTCGTCCTCGACATCACTGCAGCAATATAGTCATGGCGAGCTCGTCTTCGACATCACCGGAGCTGACAATGTAGTCATGGCAGATAATTGTGTAATTGAGTTTTTGAATTAACAGTATGTAAATCTACACAAAGGTGCCTCCAGGGAACTGCTGGCAGATCTGTACATATGTAATTATAAACTCAAATCAAAGCACCTCTTCCCTCTCGAGACTACAAGTAATGCCCCCATACAATTTTCCCTCCGCACCGGGCTCCGGTCAAGCAAGATTGGCTCATGATCGTAACCCATCCAAGTACCTCGGTTCATATCGTAAGGTGCATACAGGACACGGCAAAGGTGAGTCCTGTCGCGTCAGTTAATGGTTGATGCTAACCTTAAGGATTCGAGGCGTGATGTTACATATAAGACATCTTCAATGACGGGGTATGTACCGAATAGGATTTGCAGTTTGGGCACTTAAAAGTGGTTCGCCAGCTGTCGCTTGGCTCGCTTGGCGGAAGCAGGGTGTACAGAGGATACGGGACGTTTGTCCATTTGGATTGTCGTTGTGCCGAGGGAGAGCAGCGAACGCTTGAGCATTTGGCGGGGTACACATCTCTTTCAACGGTAAACGGACATCAACACACCTATAGGCAATCTATGGTATGATGGCACCCTCAGCCTGCTCCAGTGAAATATCCGAGGTTCCAAAAGGGCTAATGACAAGCACAGTAAGCACCACATCCCAAAAGCGCAAAAGCGCAAAAGCAAGACACACCCTAAGAAGCATATGAGCGATCGTCGGCTTTTGACATCCCATACGTGGGTTGGGAAGAGTTAGAGGACGCGAACCCCAGCCTACACGCGCATCACGTTGGTTTTGAACCAAGTCGCTCAGATTGCTCAGGGAGACATCGAAACCGGACCGGAAAATCGGCGTCTTTGGACGTTGTAACATTGATGTGAGCCTGGCTTCCGTGAACGTATGAATGAACGACTTCAACCGAAACCCAAATCAGGACTGGCCGGATAAGACAAAAGTAAGAAGACGCACCTTGTATCCTCCATGCGGACTGAGAGAACTTCTGTAGTCATCGACTTCCCCCACGACACTGAATATCGCTGGATTTGGTTCCGATGTTGGATCTGAAACCTCCGGAACTACCAATACAGTTGCTGTTTCCCCACCGCTCGCCCAAGCCATAGTTGGACCGACCGACAGAACGACACGCTATTGCTCAACGAAAAAAGACGGAGGGTCGACGGAAGTACAACGACCTGCTGGACCGGATAGAGCTGGCGGTGGGTATGAAGGTGATGGTGACTACCAATGTTGGAACAGACTTGGATGTCACCAATGGAGCGCGCGGTGAGATTGTTGACATCATTCTTGAACCTGACCTCACACCCGTGAGTAACTGATTTATTTAGGCCAAAAGTTGATACAGAAACTTTAAATTTCCTAACCCGCCCCGGGCGGAGATACCGTAAATGGAAAGAGCGCCCGGGGCGGGTTGGGAAACTTAAAGTTTCTGTATCAACTTTTGGCTAAAATAAATTAGTTACTCACGGGTGTGCCTGGGAGAATACCTGGTCGTTTCGAGTCTGACGAGAACATGGACAACACGGTTAGAAGGGTTGGGGGAGGCGGCGAGCCCTTAAGCACACGAATGATAATCAGCGTCGCTGAGGGACACAAAAGTAGTCAACGTACCATTTACCGGACACAATTTCCTACGACAGCAGCCTATGAGTTCACAGATTGTCGCACACAGCTCGCCGTCGGGAAAGCTGTCATCGACAAATCTCTACAAACAACCAACACTGTTCCGGTCAATTATTTGAATGCCTGTGCTAAGATCGTGATTGGTTCCCAGTTGATCATCTCGTAGTTGTACACACTCGTATAGGCACTCGTATATGCGAGTGTGTGAATACTCTACAGATCTTGTGTTTACAAATTCTTGTACTCTGACTCCAAAGTCTCCTGGTCCTTCTCTCTTTAGTAGTTATGGCATCACCACCTGGAGGATATGGGTCTCCGGGTGTCCCAGGAACTACGGGCAACAACCTCTACTCCAGGAGGCTTTGCAGCTGGACGTCCTATAGGCCCGCCTCCTGGTGCAAATTCTCAGTAGGTACTAGTCCATTCGACTATTCTACTACAAAGGTTTATTGAACTGGATCGCTGCAGTCGAGACGGACAATTCTGGACGTATCCCTGCTCAAGAGTTGGGTTGGTACCCTTTCAACGTGCCCGCTCGTGCGTTTGAAATCTCAATCGGTTTCAATGATTAAGGACGTGATGAATGGGGACTGGACTCGCGAGCTTTTACGTTTAGAAATCTGTGATTTTAAACACCCCACGCTCGTTACTCTTTTAGCATTTGCAACATCAAGATGTTGATGTCAATTTTTTGTCGCATTTTGGCTTTCTTTCGATTCCCTCTCAAACTCTTCTCCTTGTTCCACAGGATACGGACCACAGTGGAACGATTGGCTTCAACGAGGTTAGTCCACTTGAGAGATATGCATTTGACTCAGATCAAAGTTCTGATGCGTTCTCTCTCACGCGTAGTTTACCGGTGGCCCTTGTGGAAGGTCTGATATTGGGACAGCGATTGTATCGCTGACGGATTTGGCACTTACAACAAAGACTGGTAGAACGTCTCCAGACATCTCGACCGTGACCGTTCCGGTTCCATCGATGGTGGCGAGTTGCGGGAAGTTCTTTCACAATTCGGGTATGTATGTATAAATATCCCCCCTTCCCTCCACCATCAAAAAAATTGATGAACGGGTGGGTGAATACTACAATCGCTCAATCGCACTAATTTATATGTTCCTATAGCTTCCAACTCTTTCCTCAACTTCCTGATCTCGCTCAAAGGAAACAAGCTTACTCCAACTTGCCTCCGAGTCGCGATTCGTTGTCCATTGTTGTGAACTCACCATTAGATCCTCCTGTTAAAGGCACGACTACTGGTGGACGATACCAAGCCGCTCCGGCCAACTCTTTTGACCGTTTCGTTCGTGCTTGCGTCGCAGTTGAGCGAGGCTTTCCAGAAACTTGACAATGATCGGGATGGATGGATTCAGATAAATTATGATCAGTTTATGCATACTATGCTCACGCTTTCTTGAGTGGAGGGAGGGATGCGGTGAATACGTTGATGTGTAAACAGCATGAACAGAAAGTTGGGAGAAGAATAAGAGTACATAACTGTTTTTAGTTCGTTGTCTTTTTTTATTACTCTCTCCCGCGTCCGTTCTATTTGTCCTCGTCTTTCTTCTTTTTTTCTTTAAAGATGAACTTGAATGTGATATGTAACAATTGCAGATCGTGCTTTTTCTTTTCTTTTCTTTTTGATGTTCTTGAAAGTATGATGCGTCAAAACGCGTGTTCATTGATATCGATGTTGCCCCCCATCTTAGACATAAAGAGGCCCACGAAAAAGAGTACCATTCTTTCCTTGACTCTATGTTCCCAGAGTGATCAACCTTTCCGACACTGAATATATTAGTCTTTCAATACAGTGATCATGATCAACCTTTCCAACGCTGAATATACTGCTCTCGCCCAGCCCACTTCAACTGATCGACTTTTTCAGCACCGGATATATTGTCTGATCTCCCGAGTGATCAACCTTTCCAACGCTGAATAGATCGCTCTTGCCTGGCCAACTTCAACTGACCAACATTTTTGGCATATATTGTCCGACCTCCCTGAGTGATCAACTTTCCAACACAGCCAAATATATCGGTCTTGTCTGGCCAACTTTAACCTTTTCAGCACTGAATATATTGTCTGACCTCCCCCGAGTGATAAATCTTTCCAACGCAGCCGAATATATCGGTCTTGTCTGGCCAACTTCAACAGATCGACCTTTTGGGCACTGAATATATACGAATGTGGTTCGAAAACCACATCTAATCAACACATCTCAATCAATTGGAATAAAAGGCTTCTTGACACGAACACGGAAATCTTGTTAACAAAGGCTTATAACATTGTACGGAGATCTTATACATAGTCTACTTTGTCTGAGAATACTTTGGCTCAAAGATAATGACTATGTAGTTACTAGTAGGAAGGGCCCGGACCCTTTATGAGGATTGTCAAGATGGTCTTATGGAGTGTCAGTGTTCTATGACGCGAACGAATCGGTTCCGGAGGTGCAGACAGTCCGATTGATAGGATATTCTACTTTCAAGAACATAAAAAAGGAAGAGTCAAAGCAAAGTACATTTCAAAAATCCAGCTTTGCGGTAAGAGAGAAAGATGAGGACAAAAAAAAACACAACGAGACATAAATCCTTCTCCCAACTTCTGTGTTCATACTGTTTACACATCACTACATTCCTCTTTCCTTTCTTTAAGCCTCCGTGAGTACAGTATACATAAAATCATCATAATTCCATCCATTCTGATCACCTCTAAGTTTCTGGTAAGCTTTGCTCCAGCGGTCGATATCGACGTAAGCACGAATGAAACGATCAAAAGAGATGGTCAGCCTAGCGGTTTGGTAGTCACCAGTAGTCGTGCCTTTAACAGGAGAATCTAATGGTGAGTCTACAACAAAGGACTTGAAAGCGAATCGCGAGGGAAGTAGGTTTACCATATTTCCATTGAACGAGTTTGAGAAGTCGATCGGAGAGTTGGAAGCTGTAAGAACACGAGTATATGAGATAGTACGATTGAGTAGATATAAGAGTGTCAGTGTAAACTCGCTCATCAAATTTCGATGGACAAAGCTGAACGGATGGGGATACTTATACATACCCGATTTGAGAAAGAGCCTCCTGCAACTCGCCACCATCGATGGAACCGGAATGGTTACGGTCGAAGTTTCTGAAGACGTTCTGCAAGTATTTAATGTACTGTTGTTGTTGAGTGATGAAAAGAGTCAAAACCGTCAGTGATAATTGATATTACGAGCAAGGACCCATGATCAGACCTCCCACAAGCCGGCAAACTACACATGAGAGAGAGAACGAATCGGAACTTTGATCTCGGTTAAAATATCTACAAGTGGACTAACCTCGTTGAAGCCAATCGTTCCACTGCGGTCCGTATCCTGTGAAGAGTCTAAGAGGAAAGCGAAAAAGAAAGCCAAGATGCGACTCACAAAAATGGACATCAACATCTTCACCATGTCGATGTCAAACGCTAACAAGAGTAACGAGCACAGGGGTTCAGGCTGCATTGCTTAAAATCACAGATGTCCAACCGTTAAAACTCACGAGTGCAGTGACTCCAGTCTCCATTCATCAACGCTATCGCTATGAACAATCATCAAAACCAATTCGGACTTCAAACGCACGAGCGGGCATGTTATAAAGGGTACTAACCCAACTCTCGAGCAGTGATACGTCCAGAATTGTCCGTATTGACTGCAGCGAATAAGTTCCTAAGCCTGGAAGAGTAACACAAAACATCAACTCTATAGTAGGATAGCCGAATGATATTAGTACTCACTGAGGATCCGCACCAGAAGGCGATCCCATAGGATGTCCAGCCGCAGAGCCTCCTAAAGCACCCGGTGGAGGTTGTTGTCCGTACTCATAGCTGTCGGGAGGAGGTGCTTCATCCAGAGTCTCATGTCCACCGTATCCTCCATCAGGACCTGGATTCGGGCATGAAGATTGAGACGACACGTCTAGACAATTCCAACATGACCACGTACCTCCTTCCAATGCAAAAAGAATGCTAGTGGCTGACACGTTGTTATACTGGGATCCAGCAGGATGCGGCGTGTTCATAGTGTGGGTGCTCTGATGAGTTGTGGGCTTGCAATAGGAGGAGACGCGTCAGGAGATGCTGTAGGGGGGAGGTTGGTTGAGACGCACTGCTTGCAAATGTTCAAGACGGCAGCAGAAACCACTCTGGCACTGGTCGCACCATATCAGAGTGGGACTTCCGCAACGAAGACATGGAAAGTTGACCTTCGAGTTCATGGTGTCGCAGAGGAATGAGGGAGAAACAGTTGAGCAGCATAGACAGCAAGTTCGCGACATTTAAAAGCAAGCTGCACGGCGAATACTTCTCTGTAAATTATAATTTATGGTTTGAATAGACTCGGAGATCCTCCGCTTTGCGCCGAGTAATTTAATGACACGCCGATAGGTTACTCCCAGAAGTTCAGTGTATCCATCTGTTATGCAAGAGGTGTCAGATTTATCAGATTCGTACCCCGTTCTCACGAGGGGGGTCAATACAGTTGAGATGTCGAACCTCGGCCAGGCCTTCGAAATGCTGACGCGCGTCCTCTACCACCGCAAACAGTCGTGCGTAACGGTGCGTTTGATAGTGTGTCGGACGCGACTACGACTCACTGCTTCTCACACTCTTCGAGTACTATATCAACTCAACCTGACTCCAAATCTTCTTGTTTAAATACATATACCCAGTCTGTTCCTGCATGGAGAGTAATAGTACCGTACATACCACTCCAGCATCTCAAGATGTCCCTAATGAGCAACGTACATCTCCTTTTCCTAGTAGCGGTGTTCATGTCGTTAAAGTTGATAATTTCTTGAGTCTTTAGCGGCGAGACGTCACGTGAGGTTGGCTGGGTACAGATCGGGCAGATCTGACACCCCTTGCTGTTATGCATACTTCTCTGTAAACTAATCTGTTCAGTGGAGCATCCATATCACCAAATTATAATTTATGGTTTGAATGGAGCCTCGCTATCGTTTCATTCGCTTCCGGTGTAATAGTCGAGTTTTCTCATTCCTATTTTTACCTCAATGTGTCACTGATTAAGCGGAGACTGCTTCCCTATCTTCATCCTCGAGTATCGGACCTGGGGCCTGAGCGTTGTCATTTAACCAGTCTCCTATAAGCAGACCGTCATACATCCTATTGTGTTGCATATACAACATTTCAACATATTTGTCAATACGAAAGGGTGGTCTAATTTCTGATATATAAAGGCATCATAAGGGAGTTTCATGGATCGGCGGACTGATACTAGAGTCGTGAACATTGGATATCAAAACTCGATGGAGAAATTCGTGATGGCGAAGACTGCGCTGTTGAACTCCCGAACTTCTTATGTTCACTATAAACCCGCATTACGGTAGACACGTTCAGTTTGCATGCGACATAACGCAGGGATACATCTCCGAATATCCGAATGGTAGCGGGCATGAACTGTTTCGATGAACATTGTATTGGGCCATACGAATTTGGATGTCAGTGCCACAAATCTTGTCACCGTGCTATCGAGCTGTCATTTTTTCAAAGCGATTCTCTCTTCTGTCCTTTCAAAACTGACTGAGGGATCCCGCTTTTGTGAAAGCCAAAGGTGTGCTGTGTTGCATATGCTGTAATTCGAGCCAAGGATCATTGATACGTCAATCACGATTCGCTTTTTTGTCGAGTGAATCAAGGCGGACTTCTACATAACTTGCCGTCGGTTTGATTTCCTCTAGCGGTTCCTTAAAGTTAAGACGAGAAGCTTTCCTTCAGATAGGTCACTTGTAGTCACTGAAGAGAATTGAACTTGAAGACTCAGAAGAGACGAGTCGGAGATTCGGGAGAAGTTTTCAGATAGGTCACGTGTAATCAAGATTGGACCTTGAAGCTTCTGGACTGAAGGAACGGCTGGGAGAAAGTCTTTACTTCTCGTCTTAAGGAACCGCTGGGAGATGGTCTTTAATTCTCGTCTTAAGGAACCGCTGGGAAAAAGTCAGAAGAAGAAGATCCGATCTTGATCACCTACATATTGGAAGGTGACGTTAAACTTACCTCTCGAGTGTGTTAGCGTCGATGTCTCGCGAAATAAACGGCATCCGGAATGTTTGGCTCGCGCGAACGAAAAAGACTGATCATGAAGGGCAAGAAGAAATTAGAAAGGCTAGCGCGGCTTTAGAGCGTATCTGCAACGAGAATTTTGGATGGCCCCACCTTCCATACAAGGTAGATATCAATGGATTCGAGCTTAAAAAATGGCCAAATCTTTCGTTGCAGATACGCTCTTTTACAGTATTGAGGTCCTGGTCAAATTGAGGCAACAAGTGATTGGGGTTCAGCAAAAAGATGACTAAACGTCAGTTTTTTCAAGCAATTGGAGATACTGTATTCTGGAGATGAGAGCCGGAGTCGAATCGATTATTTGGATGCTTTCGCTAAAGGTCGTGATTGGTTCAACCCAGTGTTGATCTTGTACACACTCGTGGCTTTCCGAGGCCAGAAGGGTAGAATTTCCTCAAATTTTCCTAAATGATTTTGCTCTCGCCCTTATGATGCTACTCATTAGGCAGGCAGAGATTATCATTTTTTTTCTCCAAGGGTGTATATAAAAGCAGCTATGTTTCGAACGTTTTCTTCAGCATCTACATTACTTACTACCTTACACAAACAATTCCTTCAACAACCTCCGACTCCTGGGCAAAGCAACTCTCCGACCTCGCCACCAACTTCGAAAAGTGTTGCGGTGCTGCAGCGCTTTTCTATTGGTCTTCAGAGAGCTCTTCGTCGACCGGTCTCCGTCTCGAAGCTCCTTCTATCATGTACGAATTTGTGAAATTTACATAAACTTTCAAATCGTTTAGAAAACGTGTCGATTTCCGAGTTGTTAGCCCGAGGACAAACAATTTCCCAGCCCAGGAAAGTTTAAATTCCTTGACTAGGAAATCATTTAAGGAAATTTCCTTTCAGTTTCCCAGGGCCCAGGCCATGGAAAGACACGCTATACGCACTCGTATATACGAGTGTGTAGATACTCTACGGATCTTGCGTTTACAAATTCTTGTATATTCTGACTTCAAAGTCTCCTGGTCCTTCTCTCTTTGGGTACGGACGCTTCAGAAGGCTTTGCGGGTGGAGCATCAATGCATCACAGCCCGAAATCTGATTTTCTCTCACTTTTTTGATTTTTCCAACAATCGATCAAATTAGTAAGCAGCATGCAGAGATGTGATAGTCGGATGTGATATGTACTAGCTGATGTGATATGTCGATGTGATATGTCGGTCCTCGGATGTGATGACGCTCATTCTCCCGCGCAAGTATGTTAACTTTCGCAATACAAAGCATCCCTTCCCTCTCGGGACTACAAGTAATGCCCCCACGCAGCTCTCCCCTTTCTCCTGGCTCTAGTCGATTGGCCCATGATCGTGACCCATCCAAAGTACCCAGGAATCTCCTCGAAGCGGTTCGTCTCGCGAGTTGTATACAGGACACGGCAAAGGTTAGTTCTTCTGGTGTTTCTGACTTGGTATTATGGGGGGATCAGGCTGCGGGACAGATCGTTTGCTTGCTTGCTTGACAAAGAAAGAAACTGACATCGAAGAACGTCTTTTACACAGCTGTCAATCAGAAACAAGCACTGGGTGGAGAGACTTGCTTCGAGAGCAAGTGGAATAGTCTCGTCTACAAAGGGAAAGTATCTTCAGCTCAGGGGGAAATGTCCGGAGCGAGGAGCAAGGATTGAATTGGAACTGGCATTGGCATTTGGAGGTTTCGAGGTTTTGCTTGAGTTAGTTTCCTTTTTTCATTTTGGGAAAAAATTTCTGATGTCGGAACTCAGGCACTTGGAGAACATCAGAAGGGATCTGGAGATTCACAAAACACTGGACGATGCTGCGGCACTCATAAACAAAGAGAAGGATTTGAAGGACCGCTATGACAAACTGAAGACTTGGGAGACCAAGTTTAATGTGAGTATCGCAATGTAGACCGCTAGGAATAATACCTGAGCTGTAAATTTTGTTAATTACTAACCAACCAACAGCTCGCAGCTATAAAGATTGCACGAATGACGAGGCACAAAAGAGAAAGAGTCGGCGCTAATGAAGCCACAACCAGTAGGACGAACTCGGGCACTACTCTGACGCCCGGATCGGCACGTGTGAGAGGCAATAACCAGAAAGTCACAATGACTTTCTCGTCTTCTAGCATCTCAGACCCTGCGATTAACAATTACGGAGGAGATAGTATCAGCACTTCGAATGTCCATGGCGCGAGGATTACAATTGCAAAAAAAGTGGTGAACGTGAAGCATTACCATGGTGTAAGTCTCTGAAGATCACACTGTGTTTGCGCTAGACTGACGAGGCGCTAGGTGCGCGCCCGCCGCGCCGATGGAGATGGAGAAGATCTTCGAGTTCTTCAGAGGTGGGTTCATGCGAAGGTTTTGGATGTTCTAAGGATCGAAAACGTGGTTAACGATGGAGATGAAGAGATAGTTTGTCGATACTCCGAACGTCAACCGATCTGTCATGTATGTATGTATGTTCTTTTTTCCACTTATAAACGGCATCCAGAACGTTTAGCTCGCGCGACAAAGATACTAGTGCAGCAGCTTTACAGCATTGAAGTCCTAGTCAAAGTGGGACGACGAAGGACTGAGGTTTCGGCGAAAATATAGTTAGGGTCAGTTTAAGTTTAAGCAATCATGATCAAGAAAGAGGAGATACCGTATTCTGGGCAAAAGTAAAGAAAAAGGGTGGGACGGAAGATCGGATTCAACTATTTGAGAATGTTTGGTACTGTTCCGGTCAATTATTCGAATGCCTTTGCTGGTCATGCTTCATTAAGACGCAATAAACTTTGTACGGATTCCGGTTCCGTCGAAGCTAAGGACATATTCATGAATGCGTCCTGAGGCCTGAGGCCTAAAATTTGACGAGAACCCATGTAAGGCAGAGGCTATTGAATCCTCCCCCAATCTGCTGAAAACATCCAAACTAAAGAAATCGGGTCATCGCAAAGCGTGGCAACTACGAGCAATTACAACTTATCCATACATATCGCTTTGCTCGACATCTCGCCACTTTATAGATGCTGTAGTGACAGGTGAATTATTATAAGCATGTCATTAGCACTAAAATTTATCATATGTTCAAAAATCCAAACTGGAGATGGAAGCTCAGTTAGTGATGTACGATATGTCAAAATTAGTGAACTCGTATATGATATACTAGTAGTGAAGGATTTCTCACAATTCAATAATTTGAGACTCACAATGGTAAAACATGAATCATGATAAAGTACATTTGAATCGAAACGATTATTGAAATATATTATAGCAGAAAAGACAAAAAGAATAACTCAATTCACCTCAGGATGTCTCTTTCGATACACAGCTCAAAGCGGCAAAATGTCTGAAGAGACAACTGTCAACTCAGCTGAAATATGATAACCGAATTGGTAACTTTATTTCAGCTGAGGTGAGATTCGTCTTTTCAGATGCTATTTCGCTGATGCTGAGCTTTGAGTTGGCTTTGAGTTGATTCATAAGAAATACCGAGTGACCGGACGACTCTTGACCTTGTACCGACTGATATGATGATTGCCACTCCAAATCTAAGTACTATGCGTACGTTCCAAGATTTGTCAATGCGAGATAGTAGCTGCTTCAATCCTTTACCAATCTAGACTCGAGCCAGTCGTTCACTAGTCTGCTGCGTCATTTGCTGATGCAGACGCGGCTCTTTGATCGACTCATCATATACATAGCCCGTGTCTTTGATCGCCGACTGTCATCGAAATTTACGTCGGGCCGGTAAGCTGGCTGGTTGATAGCATCCAAGATGAGAATCTGCTTATCCATTTGAGCACCAATAGTTGCAAGCGAATTGGTTTGAGTCACCCCAGGTTGTTAGAACGTATATACGCTATTGGAACATATAGATACAGACTGATGAGTATAAGACAGGTACAGAAGGGCCTTTAGTAAGTGATAACTCTTCAATAGGATCGAGAGGAGCGGGAATTTGGAAATACTCCGAGAAAACAGATTTGTAATATATACACATAATATACAGTCCTTGGCTTATCAGCGATTCAAGCGATTGTAAGCCGGCGGTGGTAACCCAGCAGCCCTTTCTAACCTAGCACACTCTGACCTTAAATGCTTGATCTCCGCTTGTAACCCCGTGCGTTCGACTTCCCAATTCGGTACTTCAGCAACACTCCTATCCTGACTATCGGTACTAGTGGAAGGAACTTGATGATATTGGCTCGGTATCAGTACGCTCGATGTACCAGAACTAACAGCAGGAAAGTCGAACGAGAAAGACGAGGTTGGGACATAAACAGTGTCAGTCACCATGTGGCTATCGCTGAATGGATCGCTGTCTGTAGGTGGTGATGGTAATGGGCGGGATCTTCCTCGAGGTATTCGGGCAAATCGAGGTGTTTTATCTTCTTCTTTAGCAACAGAACCATTTGTCCCAAAGTCGCCCGAAGCTTGACTCCATGAGGACCTTGAAGGTAAGACGGCTCTGATGGAGGTACTATCTCTGAAACTCCCGTCTTCGTCGTCTTCATCGTCTTGTTCCATGTTGTCATGGTCCGCAGCCTCACTTCGAGAGGGAATTAAAGACTCTCGCATTACACTAGGCCGCGAGGCTCCTAGTCCAGGGCTCGAATCTCCTCCTAGAAATGAGGATTCAGAAGACCGGCGAAGGGGTGCATCATCGCCTGTAAACGCGTAAACACAAGTAGGAAAAAAACGAAATCAAAGGACGACCTACTGAACTCCCTTGTTGCGAAACCTTCTTCTTCTTGTCCGTAAAAAGGATCGAGCCTCTTCCATCGTGGGGTCCTCCGTCCTCGTATACAACGCAACGCGGTCAAAATGGCAAACAGCAAGACGACAAAGGCTCCAACAAGGCCACCAACGATTGCTCCGACTTGTTGTTTTTGAGGATTTGGTGTTCTTGAATCATCAGCAGTGGGCGAGGACGGACTTGGGTTTGGACTATCGGTGTTGGCGACACTGCTGCCGTCTGGATTTGAAGGAGACGTCGGGGAAGAGCTGTTGCGGGTAACAATGAAGTTTCGGTATGAATCGAAGGATTGGAAAAGTACATACCCAATGTTTGGACCCGTTCCAGTAGTAGGCCATGAACTGTCGCCCGTTTGACCTGGATTTTGGACACTTTCAGGACTTCTAGAGGACGGGCAAATTAGATATCCACTCGAGATTAATACGAAGTACAAAAAGATTAACCTTGAGTCTGCTATCGATCCTGAGAGTGTAACGGTAGACGTGCTCCCATCAGGTTCAACTAAGGTTGTGAGCACGGGACTGTTTGCTGCTTGCGTTTGGGAATCAGAAGTCGGTGTGTTTACGGCGCTGTGATCTGCGCCATCTGAAGTTTGCTGAATGTCGACTTGAAGCGGTCCGGATTGGCTAGATAATCTTACTGGACTTCCAGACGCGGAAGAGGATGTCGTGGATTCGGAAGGTGTCACTGGTTTCTCGTTACCGGAACCTCCAAAAGTAGCGTCTTGAGTGGGAGAAGTTGTCACTGGTTTCTCGTTACCGGAACCTCCAGAAGTAGTGTCTTGAGTGGGAGAAGTCGTAGGCTGGGAAATCTGATCCACAGTTGAAACCGGGGTAACGAGTGCACTAGGTTTTTGGAGTTCGATAATATTGGGCGTTCCCGTGGTTTGGGTTGAAGTTGGAGGCCAAAGTGAAGGAGAAGACGAAATCGGATCGCTCAAGGAAGTGGGGCCGATGGAAGTTTGGGATTCGCTACTTCCAGAGGTCGAGGGCCAATCCACGGGGGTCGGGGGTGACACCAGAAATGAGAGACTATTGGTATTTTGGATGGAAGAGCCGGGGGGAGTTTGAGGCGGGTCTCCCGAGTTTGTGGTTTGGGTTGGGGACAGAGTCGTAGTAGGATCACTACAGTCGACAGACGATGGTGTACTACCTACAGTAAAGGATGATGGTAAATATCGAGAAGTATTATTGCTGGAAGCTTGGGGAGCAACGCCAGCGGAAGTCTGGGACTCACTATCAAAAGATGTTGGGGTTGGGAGTGAGAATGGGGTCGTAGGGATCCTACTTTGTACTGAGAGAGTTTGTGTATTATTGTAATCCAGGGAAGTACCGGTTTGTTCCGGGGTACTCGAACTGTCCAGTGAGGTCTCGCTGTGTCCGAAACTGGGTGTAGAACCTGTTTGTATGACAGCAGAAAACAGTGATCATTTGATGTGGTGAAATTTCGAGGAAAGAGCAGTGGGAGGATAAGAAAGGCTTACTGCTACATGTCTCTACAGGAATCTCGCTTGATATTCGTTGATGACCGTCGAAGCTTATAATGGAAAAAATAACATGTGCGATGTCTTTCAATAGGTACGTAAATTAACTTGCGTTTTCCGAAGGAGTCGACTTATCCTACGCACCTTCTGGGACAAGGGTGGAATACGAGGTTAAAATCCCAACGAGTTCGCTCGCAGTACGATGATTTCCATCAGACCCGTGGAGCCTGTCAAGATCTGGTCGACAATGATTATGGACAAAAAATATGAAACATTCTCACTGTTCAAACAGATGGTTGCAAGTTTGATAGACGTGAGTTGGACGGTAACCGAGACAAACGGAGCTCGAAAACGACCGACCGTAACCTCGACACGATATGGCGCTAAAGTGCTGTGGGTCAGTGGAAGCTGGTGGTATACTCCAAACGAACACTCACGAAGAGCACCTTCCCATTCGATTCGGAAGGGCTTACCGGCGCATGCGATTTGCGGACTGTCAAATAACCCCATCGGATTTTGGTCAGTAAAACGGTCGTGCAGGGATAACCCGGGAGAAATCACATAGGGAAGATATTGAGGTCGCCCAAACCCACTACATCCTGAAAACGGAGAGAGAGAAACAACAGAAAGTAAAGGGAGAATACCGAGCTCCGGGTCATCTCGACTTGGAGGGGAGGCTAGTTAGCATCAACCTGAAGGAAGGGATGGGAGAAAGCTTGAGAATCTTCCATATCTCTAATTAAGCCTAAATAGCTTTGACAATCAGAACAGGACTGGATGTGATCTGATCCAAAACCACCGAAAACACAGGAAGATTGATCCACCTATGCAGAGAGGTGATATTTAGGGCTTGAGGTCAGATGTACTCTCGATGGAAAGATGGAAACAATCTTCAACTTGATTAGCTTTGAATTCGGCACGAAAGCCGGACTGTCGCATGGCTCCATAGGCCCATAGCATGACCCGGAAGGCAAGAGGAAGTGCAGGTTGAGACCATACTATTTGTCAACAATATTGATGAATGAAAGATTTATGCATAGCAAAAGTGAACATGTAAAATGAAAGGCTTTGTGCTTCAAGCTTCAAGCTTCACGGGCTATAGCGCCTAATGCTTGACCGAATTTGAGTCCGCATGCTCATAGAATCGAAAAGACTGGTTTTGGTCTAGTTCAGAATGTTTCTTTGATGAAAAAAAAATCCGATGGATTTAATGACGAATGTCATTGTCAATGCAGAATCATGGTGACGCAAATCCTATCGCGGACGGCGTGTTCTATAAGTCAGAGTAGTGTTATGAAGAATGTTTAACAGCATCGGGCTGTAGTAGGACACCCACCTGACCGAGATCAATGAAAAGATTCTCAAGATTCGAAGCCATGATTTGAACGGAACTTGCCACCGTCTGCGATAACAAGAATAGTGCAGTGTCTTCGCTACGAAATATCAGAATATTGAGCAGTATATCATTTGAAATTTTCCAGGAAATATGTGTCTGAAGGGTTTGGCGTTGTTCACTGCATAGCACAAGAGAGGACGTCCCCCACCTCACCCTTGGTAGCGATGGTGGAGACGTAAAATTTAGCCTGCCTATGGAGGCTGTGAGTCTCAGTCTGACGCGGGCATCGCAGGTCACATGACCGACGCGGTTCGTTCGTCGGACGTCCATCCCCTTCAATCTCTTGGCCACCACATTATTGGCTTTCCGCATTTCTATCCCAAAAAACAAACATAAGATCTCATTATGCATTTAAAATCATCTCATAGGGTCGCAGGATCTCCACAACAGCAAGAAGATGTTCCCATTATCATATTCAAACGAGGAGAGAAGAGGAAGTTTTTGAAAAGGCCTGATACTTATGAAGTACGTCCACCTCTCTCTTTCTCTCTTCTACCGCTTCTTCATACCTATTCCTCTCTATTTTTATCGGTATCAAGGACATGGTTCGTGTCGTCAGACGAAAATTTGACATTGAAGAAGGAGAAACCCCGGTGTTCGGGACGCGCTCTCTGGAAGTATGCAATGACCAAAATATCGAAATTGATGAAGAAGTGTATGTGCTGATGGCATCGTATTTGGACGAAATTGAAGTCTCGGTGCCCGAACATATGAATTTCGGTGACAATCGGGCAGTCATGGATGATGATGTGCCGCCATTCGTTGAGCCACTTGTTGGGACAAGTAGAAGTGTGGTTGTACCAGAAAACAATTTTACAGACGAGTTTCAGGAACCTGATGTTTCGATGGAGGAAGCAGGTGTGCTTTGACACATTTCGTTGTGGTCTGATTTTGACGACTCTGCAGATACGATAGGGACCGGTGGGGCGTCTAATTCGAAGGGCAAGAAAGTGGTCACAAATAAGGGGAAAGAAAAGGCAAGAGACGAGTTTGTCGACACTGACACCGACTCTGCACCTGTCGTTGGCAAACGCTCAAACACCAAGGGGCGGGCAGGAATAAACAACGCTGGTCTCGGTGTGTCTACCTTCTATCTCTACCTTCTATCTTTGATCCGCGCTTCTTATCACCAACGTGCATTTCGTTTCTGCAGACGATGTGCATACTAAGCCCACAAGCAAGACCAAATCTGACAAGCCCAAAAGTAGAGGCAGACCTCCCAAAGAGAAAGAAAGCGCGAAAGGCAAGAAAGAGCAAAAGAGTCTCGCTGATTCCTTTGAGAAGGAAGGCAAGTCTATCTTGATGTTCCTGTGCTATGGTTCCATTGGCTGATCAAACGTTCTTCAGAGGTGAATACGCCACCCAAACCCAATAAACCCGCCTCCAGGACTAAGGCTAAGGTCAAAGCCAACGTCGTACTACCAGATAGCGACGGAGAAGACAATGCCCCAGCTACCGCTAATAGCTCCATGCGCAGACGCACCGCATCTCTCCGACTTTCAAGAATTGACGATGAGTTCGATAATATTGCTGCAAATGACGAGACTGAAAATCCGTCCCCCCTCCAAGATCATCAAATGAACGTGGAGGAGGATGCAGACGATGATGGCCAACGTTATCATGACCATACACGAGACGATCCAGCTGGTTTGTTTGACGATGAGATTGCCGAGATTGAACGAGTGCCGAGGTTAGAGGATGAAGGAGAACATGCTAGAAGCGCTTTGGAAGAAATGGAGGTGGATGAACAGCTCGCTGAATTGCCAGCATCTCCAAGGTTTGAGGATTCAGATGGCAAGTGGGAGCATGTCAAGGTGAAGAAGGAAGCCAGTGCGTGTTTCTTTTTCTCCCCCCCCCCCCTCGCTTCAGTCGCGCTCGTTCAATCCAGACCTAACTCATGGTTTTTTTACGTAGTTGGAGTGTTTAATGAACATGATCGTAGTCGTGCTCCTGCGGCGGGTCCGTCTACTTCTCCGGGACGATCTGGCAGGGAAAGAGTCGGAACGAACAGTGTTGCACCTCCTAGTCCTGTCAAAACTTCCTCGTCGAAGAATAACAAGAACAAGGCTGGACCATCCACCGGACCACCTCGAAGCCAGACCTTAGTGGGTACCGATCAAGGTCAAGACGTGGCGGAGAACGGCATGACGGAAGACGGAAGGTTCAAGGTGTTCATTGAAGGACCTGGAGGTGAACTTAACAAGGCGGAGTTTATGACTAGGATGAGACATCCAGTCAAGAAAGTACTTCAGGGAGCGTGTAGGCATTTTGGTGTTGATCCCAAACGGTGAGTTTATATTATTTATTTATTTTTACTTTCTTTTCTTTTGGGCCCTGACTGTCTTTTGCTTTACGTTGTAGGGCACAGCTCGAGTTGCTTGTTGAAGATGTTGAAGACGACGGCTCGACTGTCACGCATTCCTTCAGGTGCGAGAAGGACGAGACCATGGGTCAAGCAGGTGTCAAGCCTCTTGCGAATCTGAGAGTAGTCGTGCCGGAGGAGGATGAAGATGGATTTTGAAGATTTGGATAAATTTTCTTCATTCTTGTGTTGGTTGAGGTTATTCTTATTTAGGTCTTTGATTTGTTATCGCGGGTTTGGTCTTATTGACGATTTTGCCAGTTGTTGTTTGCCATTTTTTCCGGGTTCAGATTGTTTGAGTGGTTTTGTGCCCGGTTTACTCTTGTTCATGCTTTTACTTTTTGTGTACATGTAGTTGTGGATTCGTTTTGCGTTGTATGTTAGGGTTCTCTTGTTATGTGTCATTTGTGTGGGTAATGGGTTTAGTTCTGTTGTTTGCTTGTTGTCCTTCGGCGATCGGGGTTTTTTCTTTGGAGTTCCTAGCCCTGGTCCTCTCTGTCTATGGTCTTTGAGAGTCCTGGTTCTTGCTCTTATTAACGGTTCAACAGTTCTTAATGATGCAAATTCTTCCGGGTTCCGCAGTTGTATATGACACGGTCTTCGGGACACAGGCTGAGAATGGTTCTTGCCGCGTTAGTTACCTTTAGTTTACTTTTAGCTGCAGGAAGTATCCTTGTGGATCTGTGGGAGAACAGTCTTCACATGACGGGATGAATCATGATCCAGTCACCGGAAGGGTATACAATTCTGCTAATTGTTTGTGTGAACAACGGACGAGCCTCGCAGTTATTTCCATCCAAAAAACCTACATAGCCCTTGGTACTTTCTGTCGAATGATCTACAATGTGCATAGCTGCTGTCTTGATGAGTGTATTGCGATTTGATGATTGACCGATTGGCTACAATAGCGCCTGTGTATTGATCACGTCGAAAAATCCTGAAATGTCTAGGGGTTGTGGCTGTGAAGCTTACTTACGAGGGTCTTTCGGTGTCCCTGAGATCTTCAAACACTCTTTCCTTTTTT
This sequence comes from Dendrothele bispora CBS 962.96, assembly GCA_004369135.1. NCBI lineage: Eukaryota > Fungi > Basidiomycota > Agaricomycetes > Agaricales > Dendrothele > Dendrothele bispora. Next base: position 40,698 of record ML179328.1, read on the forward strand.
CCACCACTCCCCATCCATCCGCCACACCGACTTTGCCATGGTCGTCATCGACACGACGACTGACGATGGCTCCAGCACTCAAGTCGGCAGTCAAACCCGCCTGCGAAAATACTGGCAGCCCATGCTCAGAGCTCCAAAAGCCAAACCTCACACAATATCATCATTTTTGTCTCGCAACGGCTCGGTGCTCGTCCTTGCGTTAATGGCGAGCGGAATGTTCTCTTGGACAGCTTTCTATGCTTATACATACACAAATCACCCGCGGGAGTTACCAGTGAGAGAGGCAGAAGGTTCAGGGCAGAGCGTTATCGTACTCCAAGTCAGCACGTCGGTAACGGCTTTACTGTTGGGCGAGTTGGTTCATGCATGTTTCGAGAGGGTGCGGTGGGAACAGGCATCTTCGACGAAGGGGATATTGGGAGGGTCTTTGATGGGTCTTTCGAGAGGCACGAGTACAGCAGGGGTTCTGTACCTGTTGGTCCATCCAGCTACCCGGTGGTCGACAAGGCTATGGTGCTTCAATCGTCTCCTGGTGTATGTTATGATTTTCGTGATAACGTTCATCCTGCTGCTCGACCTAAGTTTCCCGACAATCTCTCTTGTCGCGGTGGATTGGGATCCGTCGTTGGTGGTGACGACAGGTGCGTTGTCACTTATAAATTCTTACCACCCATTGGTCATTCATTTTTTGATGGTTTTTTTACTCAGGTCTGGGAGATTTCAACGATTCCGTTTTACAACAAGACATTCTCGGTTTTCCCGGCTTCCTAGGCAACCCATCCAGCACTTTGGCCGTCCCACCTTCTCTGGCACGCTGTAATGATGTTGGGACGGCCGACACGAGTCTCGATCAATGCGAATCTCATCTTCTCTTCACCGGTTTATCGAATATCCAAAGTTGGTCTCAGAAACAGGTCTCCCTTATAAAGACACCGGCGTTTCAAGAAGGGTCCTCTATTGCCTCGGGCTTTATGCCTTGGATAGAGACCCCGTTGGCAGTATCGTTCTATGAACATGCTTTCAACCATTCGTTCATTGACGGTGTCGAATGCAATTCCTTCACTACTCCAATCCTATCGTCGACTATGGATGATGAAGACCAAGGGGAGGACGACGAAGATTTTTGGCCTGCTCCTTCTTGGGATTATGGTGCCGACCAAGTTGGGGTCAAGATGTGTGTTTCTACGCTGAATAGCTCGGTTTCCTCAGGAACGACCGTGGTCATGGAAGTCGGCGTTTGCATTGGGGCAGAATGTTTCGGGGCGGAAAACTTCGGTCATGGCAAACGTATGCCACCACCTGGACTTGGTGTCATGATGTTCCATGGTCCAGAGGACGCGCCGGAACCACTAAGCCTCTCTATGACCATTACGAAAGTACGTCCACGTTTGTCGTCACCACGGATATACGCTCATGCTGACCCATCATTCCCTCGTACTTAGTGGTACGCCACGCCGGTTTATAGTACACAAAACGGGACCGTGCTGAGCGCTGATCTTCCAGTCTATACTATAAAAGGTTTGCCCATCCTACGAAGCGCCTCTTACCCCTTTCTCATATTCTTTCTTTGCAGGTACAAATAGTAACTCTGTATTGCAAGATCTCGAGATCGATCCTACTAGCCTGCTCTCAGCCTTGAGTGAGCCTATACCCGTATCAATACAACCCGACTCGCTTCGGAATTACCTCCAGAAACCGTTCATCGATGCTGAGCATTATGGCAATAGAACGGTAAGGTACACTTTACCCAACGTCCTTCTTAACCAAATTGTGGGGTCCTTCACCACTGGGGATTCCAGCGATGCTTATACTCTAATGAAAGGTATGTCAAAGAATCGAGACCTTTCCCTTGCATCCAGCTCAATACACTCATTTTTAGACTTCCTTGCCTACTCTTTCCGAGAAGCGTCCATCCCCTCGTCAGGTTCAACACCTAACATCAGCCCCAGTCTCTGGTCATGGCAACAAAGCCGCATGCAAATATCTCTCCCAGCTTGGTACTCTTTCGTCGCACTTTCTGCTGCTGTGATCTTGAGCTGCTTCGTCATCATCGTCTGGACGTCCATAGCTGACCGCGCCTCATCGACGACACTCTACCCCGAAGTCGATTTCGGTGCGGGCTTTATGGCTAGTCATGGACATGAACGTGACCACGGGTATAATACCACCGTTGCTAGTACTAGTAACACATCCACGACGGCATATGATGGTTTACCTGGTTATGAAGACGTTACGGACCGGAGAAATTGGAGTGATGATGATTTTATGACACACACGCAAGAACAAATAGATCTCGTGTCCAAGTTACGAAAGGTGGATTCTGGGAGGGTAGTGCATAGGATGGCGAGAGCGACATTTAAAGTCGCTGATCCGTCATAGTGCCGAGACCCTTTTCCTTGTCCTGTTTTCGAACCGCTTTTATTTTCATCTCCTAGTCCGACCATCTGATCTGCTTTCTTTTTTTTTCTCGTCAACTCCTTTGTTTTTTGTTTTTGTTTTCCTTCCTTCCTTTTATGGACTTGACGGATTAGGATAATCCCGGAATCGTCCTGCTGCTTTTTCTCCTTGTTCATTCTTTTTTTGCGTTGCATGGATCACATTTATTATCTATCAAGCATTGTCACAAGTTTTTTGCACAAAGTATTAAAGATTACATTACTGTACTATTATACCAGGCTATACGGGGGTCGATACGAAGAAAAACATTAATCGGACGGAAGTAATTGCATGCGAGGTAGGTAGGTAGGTAGGTAGGTTACTCGAGTAACGCATCAATGATGCGCGGAACCATAAAGGTTCACCCGGTAACGCCAGCCCAGCAGGGGCAAACGCGCGGTAGACCCGTTGCTCAACTGGCGTCTGGTGCTACAAGGTAGTAGGACGTTACGGTTTACCAGTAGCTACGGTACTGCGAAATCCGTGCAGTCATGGCAAGCGCGAGAGTAGTGTAGAGAGAGAAGTACTAAAGTAAATAAATAAGGACCACAACAGGGAGACATTAAAAAACCTCTGTGAGGAAAAAGTCTGCCACTGTGCGGGGGAGAAACTTGAAAGTACCCGCAGGTACGGTAATCAGACAAAAAGAATAAAAGAAGTACTACTCTCGTTCATCTTCTGGCGACTCATCAACGCGTGCCACGCCATTCAAATCTTTCCATAACTTTACACAATCATGAATAAACTTTGCAGTCCCTGCAACACGCTCCCAGTCGAAAATCAGAGATTTGAGTAATTTGAAAACCTCAATATCGGTGCGTATAACGTCAGATGAGATGTTCAACGAATCCAAAAATTCCGACCGCAGACCCATAATTTCGACCAGACTCGGAGACGTACACTGAAGGAGGATGTGCTCCGGGGTCTCGTAAGAGGAGTTGCAGTGACGGCACTGCTTAGAAGTGATGTTGTCCCCATCAATACGTGTTCGGCCTGGAGAGGCGCGAAAGATGAAGGGACTGACACACCCACACAATAAACGAGTGATTGTTCGACGATGTCGGTGGTTCTTCACATTGAGAAGATAGTGTCGAAAGCAAAGGACAGGGGATGACATCGATGAAGGTTTGTTGTCAGTTTTTGGGTCAACCGGTTCCACCCGGTCCCGGAGAAGGGATAACCTTCCAAATGAGTTGATCTGAGATAGTAACCGTTCGCTTGAGGTGCTCTTGATTCCTTTGATCAGCGCGTCAATAGTGTCTATCGAGATCTCATCGATTACAGGTAGAAATGGTCTGAATCTGACTACGTGCTCACAGGCCGAAACTTGAGGAAGGGTCTTGCAAGTGCGCGCGTCTGTTCGTGGTTGCTGACATAATCAACTTGAGAGATGCCTTCAACACCGACGTCGACGAGGTCAAGCCCAGAAGAAACGAAGGAGGAGCAGTCCAAGACGACGGAGGAGTCTACAGAAAAGTCTTCAAATACCGAACAGGACTCTGCAATACAACTCTCAAAGACTGAAGAACCGGTTGAAGGCTCTTCTAAAGAGACTGAAGAGACGCCGACCTCAGAATCTTCATCCACTACCCCTTCTACTGCTCCCAACCCGTCCTCTAACCCATGGCAGGCGGTATACTCTCCTCAGTATAACGCTTACTACTTCTACAACTCCGAGACAAATGAGACGACATGGCAAAATCCGCTTGTTCCTGCCGACACTTCCGCATCGAGTTCAGATAACGCTTCTGCTCAGCCCGCAGAGGCTAGTGTCGCCGCCGACTCTGATTCTGCATCTACATCTCAACCCTCTGAAATGCCATACAACGCGCTTGAAACAGCAGCTATAGCCCAAGGGATTGACCCTTCACTGGCATATCTCGATCCTTCACTGGCTGGACCTTCAGGAACAGGAACAGGTGGTTACGGGGCCACGGCCAAGTTTAACGCGCGCACGGGCGCGTTTACTCGCGTGGATGCTAGAGACCCTTCGCATTTGTCGGAATACGAGAGGGCGAAGAGAATGAGTGAGGCTTATTTCGACGTGAGTGCTTGGGAGGAACAGAAGGTGAAGGAGCAGGAAGAAGAGGTTGATGCTAGTGGTAGGAAGAGGAAGAGGCCGACGAAGAAGGACTTGGTTCGTGTTACGCTTGATTTTAGATGGTTTGTGTTCTGACCTGTCCCTTCCTTCTTTCCTTCTTTTTTTAGGAACGGTTCAAGGAGCAGAAAAAGCAAAAGAAGATTGCAAAGACAGCGTGGTTGAGGACTTGATAGCGTTCCGATTCTCCGTTCGTCGAAGTGTAATACTTGCTCTTGCAATTGTATTCATCCGCTCAGGCAATTCATCTCGAATAAACACCAAGTGTATTTCAGATGACGGTGCTGTATATAATTATAATGGTGGTGTACAAGCTCCTACAGATATCAAACTACTTGCAGAACACAAAATATTCAGTCTACCTCTAAAAACACAACATTTCTCATCTTTGTGAGAAGAATGACTTGATCTCCATACGTTGCATACTCTTCACACACTCCCTCTGGCAACCAACATCGAAAATTCCCGAGTCTATCAATCACCCAACCATTTCGTACCTCAAGTTCCTTTCGCCTTTTCAGCGCCTCCGCAGGTGCCCAAACAAGTCGTCCAGACTGTGACGATTGTGACTCAAATCGTCCCAGATTCGTCTCAACCCTATTCGCATCTCGAAACTCAATCCAACTGATTCTTCTGTCCTCCTCATTATCCAACCGAATGTACTCCACACCATACCTCGCCAGGCTCACCTCGTCTCCGATATTGATAACATGATCGCACTTCTTCATATCCTTTTCGACCACCCTTGTGTTAACCAAGTCATTAGGACCGGTATGTTCATGATCATATACCATCAATATATCATCCACCACTAATGCGCATCTCCTCCCTGATCGAGATAGTGCTACAGCATTTACTCGTCCTCCTTGTGCTCCAGCTTGAGGCATTGGAACCCGGATCCGAAACGTACAACTCTCCCTCTCAAACGTTTTTGCATCTCTTACATTTACCAATAAGCAACATCCGTCATCGTCCTCTTTCCCTGTGACACGCTGGACACAAACGAACTTCTTTTCATCACCGGAAAACCCGCATACCGGTAGAAAGTCTGTTTTCTTCGCAAAATGCAGATCCTTGAGGGCCTTGTCCATCTCTCTCCCTGTCCCTCTTCCTCCTTGTCTTTCTTCTTGACCTCTTGCCCCATCTCGCACTCGCTGCTCAAGTGCAGGTACATCGTCCATCCTGAGCACCTGCACCCATTCTTTCGAAACGGAAGCTATGAACTTGTCATTCGGGCTGAACTTCACGCACTCGATCTTTGGGTCATGTCCCTGATGTCTGAAGTGAGGATCTCCCCATAAGTGTATCAGGTTCATTCCTGTCCTTCTTCTATTCAGAGCAGAATGTGACGATTCGGATCCCTGAGGAGACCACTCCCAAACGCCTACAATGCCCTCCTCGGATCCAGTCGCTATAAGCTTCCCGTCTCGAGAGATGGAGAGGGAGGTTATTGGCTGGGCTCCTAAGTACCCTAAGGACACCGAGGAACCTGAGGACAATCCTGACGGAAGGGCGTAGATACTGATCCCGACCTCTGGAGAGCTAGACAACCCAGGAGTCTTGGAATTCTCTGCGGTAACGCTGGATAGATGCGCAACCTTGACGAAATGACTCTTTTCGCGACTAGACTTGGCAGTACTCTCTTTCCCTCTTTTTGAAGGAAGCGACGAGGAAAACACCACTGATAGAACTCGTCCACCACCATCCTGCACAGGATTTTGGTATGGCTTTTCATACAACTTTACCGGCTTCTCTTCTCCAGCCTTCTCGATACCCATGTCCCATATCTTCAACACCGCCTCGTGTCCCGACTCTTGTCTTCGTCTCCGTTTCTGTCTTCCTTTCCTGTCACCCAGGTTGGCACCCAGACAACTTGAGGTAATCTCAGCGATATATTCTCCTCCTGCCGAAACGACCAAATCCATCTTTCCGTTTGTTCCTCCGCTAGCAGGGAAAGAAGCAACTTTTGTAACGTCCGTACCCTTACAGTTCCCGGTCCCAGTCCCGGTACCAGCTATGGTCCCAAAAGAATTGATACGATAGACGCCCACCTCCGCTACCTCAACCTCTCCTCCAAAAGTTGGGCCGAGACTCAGAGCAAAGGTCTTCCCGTCTGTCGAAAACGCGGCAGTGGTCTTATTAGCTTTGGTGTCCCGAGGACTGATTGGTACTATGAGTGTGATAGCTCGTGGCGTAGATTCGAGAGGGCCAGTGCCAAAAGAGGAAAAGAAAGGGAGGGGAGCGAGGTACACCCCACCTCTCACTGCGTTCGCGTTCGTCTTTTTCTCGGTTATCTCCACACTCGTGCTCTCGTTCTTGGCTGACGTGAACATGAACAGGAAGAACTGGGACGATACAGCTAACACGCGTATAACTGCCGAAGATCTGGACGACGTCAACTTTAAACCTCTTTTTGAGTTTAGACCCAACTTTAAGCTCGGGGTTGCTTTCGACTTGGAGTGCATAGGACGCTGATCAGGGTATGGTGGCTGCAGTGGAGGCAGGGTTGTCAACCTAGCATAATTATCGGTAGCGACTTTGACATTCGACTTTGTCTCGCGTGCAGCGTCGTCGATTTCTGATTCTGAACGAGTACATGGTTTTGAGTCCTCGACATCGACAATGTTGACGCTTCTGCTCCCATTGGCACCTCTTTTACCCCTAGTCTGGGTTTGTACGCCGATTTGCGTCGTCGGATCGAAGGGCGCGGATTTGGACTCGGAAGACTGCCCCGCTGTGTCAAAGGGCTGGCCCTGATCTTGAAGGACTTGAGCCAGTTGAGAAAGATTTACCTCTCTTTCTACCCAAGCGCCCTTCAAGCTCCTGCTGTCCTCTCCATCCTTCACTGTATACTTCCTTACCCCAAGTCGTTCCCGCGCAGAACTTGAAATAGAACTCGAGGAAGCCCTCCAAGTCCAAAAGACTATCTTGTGATTGCCATAATTACCGGAGCGAACTTGGTGGAAAGCCACTGTTCTACCATCAGGGGATGCTATGAATTTGTGGTTTGGGTAGGAATCTGTGTTACTAGAACCCTCTACATCACCATGATGATTGGATAAACCCATAGAGATGTCTTCTTGTCTACGCCCTCCGAACTTTCCCTCATTTGAAATACCTAAACAGCTGTCGAAAGTTTTTCCAGTCTTTGCGTCCCAAATCTGAATATCAAGGGTACCGCTAAATCTTGATCGAGTAGCTGTTATCATATACAACCCAGCGGGATAACTCGAGGAAGACGTCGAACTAGAGGATGACTCCCCGAGTGTTCCACTGATGACAGGACCAAAGATGAATTGAGCGTCAATGAGTTCCAGTTCGAGTGACTTTTGACCGTGGTTCAAGTCGATACTAGACTGGAAATCGAAGTTGGAGATTGACGATATACAACCGACGTGTATGACAGATTGTCTTTCGCCAGTGTGGGCGTTGAAGATCTGGATTGTTGGTGTACCGCCATGAACCGTAGCGAAATATTTGCCATCTGGAGTAAGAATCAATCTCCTGGTGGCAGTTCGCTTCCTCAGCTCGTACTTGGAGTTCAAATTTGGAGCATCAATACTGAAGATGTACCCTTGATGCCGCACGTCTTCAATTCTCACTGAAGGTTTTATATGCGAGTACACGTCTTGAGCAAGTCGGGTTGACGAGGGGGTCAGAGGTAGGAGGAAGGAATGATAGGTCTGGGAGGGACAAGAACTTAGTGCTGGAGAGAATATTTTGAGGGAGGTGTGGATGTCTTTGAGTATTTGGAGCGTTCGGCTGAGTGAGCAGGAGGGAGAGTAGATCTAGATCAAAGAAAAGAAAGGATCTGAGAGAGGATGTCATTGAAGAAGAAAGTAGTAGCGCTCACGGATAACAGCTTTATCAAAGAAGGAATCTCGCCTTCAATTATGTCCTTCAAAATGTCGGAAAGACTGCACACTTCGATCCAATGAAGGATTTGTTCCGATTTGACGAAATTCTCAAGTCTTTCCAGAATGTCTGTGACAAGGACGATAGCTGGCTGGTGATTATATTCATCTTCACCACTACCGGGAGGTAAGCTCTGCATTCGAGCTGGATTCTGGATAAGAGCGCCAGTGCAGGTACTGAATCCAGTATCTGTGTTGAAGATCTGAACGAGATGATGAATCCAATACCTGGACGCGTAAACAAGACTTGCAGGGATATTTTGCCTCTCTAAATTGGTCTCCGAGCCGGAGATGGGTTTGTGAGTGTTCAGTCCACAAATGTTTCTGCGGAGGTTGTATTTCATGTACGAGAGGCAAGAGATGGCGAGTTGGTAATGAAGAAAAGTTGTGGCAACTGGGACGTTGCTAGTGGATTCGGGGGTAAACGTGGACGTGGGTGCTGGCGTAGATGTGGATGCAACAAGAACGAAATCACGAAGCTTACTCTTGAGAATAAAGTTCTTAAACGTGATATGCAGGATCTGGGGCTTTTCAGGAGTATCCAGACTATCTGCTGACCTCAAGCTTGAGGAGCTCCCCTCGAATTCATGACCAATTGACTCGGAGCTGGAAGAGAGAACGGAAGAAAGTTCTGAGAAGAACCTTCTTACAAGGCGAATGTCTACACCAAGTAGACTGGATACATCAACCAAAGACCAAGTCGGTAACGATTGGAGAGGCAATCCGTCCGCCAACCAGACTAGAAGCAAATAACACTTGACTCGTAACTTCATCACCGACAATGAAGAGCCTTTATCAATGAAGTTGCTCTTGGCACTACGATGGCCTGCAAGTAGGAGCGATGTCCTATCGATAGCACTACGAACGATATGAGCATACAGAGATTCTACATCTCCAGGCTCGAACTGTCCCGCTACGACCGACGTCGAACTAGTAGTCACCAAGTTGACAAAGTCCGGAGCAAAATCCGGAGAAGCTTTAAGTCTTTGACAAACCGTCGAAGCGTAGATAAACGATCCCTTTGCCTGTTGGACGATGAGCCGGATAAGGGTTTCGTCATTTCGAAGCTGGTCAGGTAGGCGTTCAGTGAGCCAGAGTTTAATGTCGTCTCCGACCTTGGAATCTTTGTCGAGATTCGATGCTATGCAGAGTCTGGAGGAAGAGGAGGGTCGGAGTACTTGAGCGATATGAGGTACATTGCGAGAAGTGATCAATATTTTGAGAGAGGGGATTGAATCAACCATCTTGATCAGAGCTTTCAAAAGCTCAGAAACGTCGGAAGGGTTCGAGCACTCATCGATACCGTCGAGAAACAGAAGGATCGGTTTAGAAAAATCCAATAAACAATTTTGTAGGGGATCCACGATGAGATGTCGAGATACGCGATCCGATGGTCCATAGAGAGTACTATCCGTCTTGTTCGTCTCGAGGACTTTGAGGAGGCTTTTACAAAATGACCAGTCGAAGGTGAGTTGATAGGCTAGGGTACGTAGGATGGCCGAGGATTCACTCCCTCTATCACTGCCGCCGCCGCCGTTTCCCGTGGATGCTGCAGAGCAAAAGAAATTGGCACTGAGGAACTCTTGTCCAGCAAGGGCAGTGGCGGCACTGGTTTTCTCCAAAGCATGCTGGCGATGACAATCGTATTTCTCAGCAAGTGTGTATGCAATGGTCGTTTTACCTGATCCTTCATCTCCATATAACCAGTATATACGAGGGTGGTTCTTGTTAGAGGAAGAGATCCAAGATGTTATCTTGCGAAGAATGTCGGTTCGAGTGCCAGGTAGTACACAACCGGTTCGGCCACTGAAGCAATCGTAGCGGGCGGTCTTGACTGGTTCAAGTTTTTCTAGTAAACCTGTTGGAAATGGGCATCAGATTCATGGACCAGGACGTTAGAAGATGGGATTATTGATGTATACCTTGATCACGCATATCTTTACATGCATAGGAGACAATATCATTATTATGAACACATCATGAGTCTCACTGAGTAACACACCTCTTACGTCTTCGTGATTTTTGATATTAACGTAGAACTGATAACGACGGATCCATCTCAGTCACGAAAACGCAATCGAAACCCCAATCCCCCCAAAAAAGACAAAGACAGCGTTCTCACCGATATCTGTTCGAGCTGGTTGTTAAAACACCTGGCTAGATCTTCTAACTCCTTAGCATGTTTACTCGCCAAGAAGAATTTTTCGACTCGCCCCCACCACGAGGTAGAAGAGCTTTCGAAGGCTTTGATCTTTTCTTGCGTATCATCCATTTGGCTGGTTGAACGAACGAATGATATGAGAAAAAAAGGAGTGTCAGCTTTACTTGAGATTCAGAAGACACTGCTTATGATCGTGACGTCGAGAGAGAGATCTGAAACTCACGGTTTGAGTAGTTCAAGTTTCTTAAGAACCTCCTCTGATAGATTAGGTTTCTCACCCTTTTCCAAATAAGGCTGAAAAAGCTCTACCAATTCGCTGAGGTATTGATTAAGTCTTCTGTACTCTTCAGCGTTCGTTTCATAAAGCTACATAGGTGAAGATAGAGATAAAAATTCACTTCGAGTTTTTTCCTTAGCCACTAGGAGAATTCGAGAGCACACCTTGTACTTTCCTAATAAGCCAAGAAGTCCTTCGGCGACCAATGACACGCCGAACATCGATAAAGGAGGTAATTCCCCAACATCTCGAAGCACCTTAAGCATGCATTCGGTTGCAGCGATTGTACCAGGGCCAACTCTGGAGCGGTCGTGATCAAGGTTGCTTGTCGGAACTACCGTCTCTGTTTCCGAAGCTATACCCATGCGTTCGTGTTCGAAAAACGGGGAGGTGACAATCTATTGAGGAAAGACTGGACATGAGAGAGCCTATTGCTTGGGACTTACCCGTCGGAGAGGGAACCCGAGATTTCCTTCCGCTAAAAGACCGTTTGAGGGATTGAAAACGGCGGTTCATGTCGAGGGCAAGTTTCACGACGGGATACAACACAGAGAGAGATGTTGTTCTAGTGCTGTTTCAGTGCTGTTTTGGCGCTTCGAGTTTGGGGGTAATTGAGAGTCGTACACTCATAGTATCGTCTGACCTGTATATATACAAGTTAGTACTTTTTTAAAAGGAAATACCGTTTTCTTTTTGATGTTGGCAGTGAGCGCCGGTAGAAAGTCTACTACATGCGCCCACAAAAGAACACTGGCTAAAGCGATGATGCTATAGCTAGTATTCAATTAGTAGTATACTTTTTCCCCTTTTTCTCGAAGGTATAGCTCCTCGAGGATGCCTGTCTCAGAAAATTACACTATTTTACTTAGTATGGTTGGACCAGGATGATGTCAAGAAGGATTCGATACGTTACTTTCACCTCCGAGTCATCTTGAAACGCTAGAGCCAGGTCCATAATGAAAAGAAGAGTGTCAGTTATTGTGACGCTGCTACGCAGGATAGAAACTTTATACTAGTTAACGCATGCCGGCGTTTACTTCCTGTAAAATGATTTACTTCTCTATCCACTTAAGTATAAGCTTCCAAAAGTGAGGCCTTGAGGATCGAGTGGACTCGGATGTCGATAAGCGCTCGTAGTCACAACAGCTGTGCAAGTAGTATTCCGACAGCTTCGAGATACTAGCAATTATAGTTGGTATGCCATATTCTGAGTACTGGGTTGGAAGAGTCAGTGGCGTTATTCGAGTCCCGCCAACTTCGTGTAAATCGTTCTGATCCTGAGATTTTTTTGGGTAGAAGTCAGTACGCGCGTGGCTATGGAGCCAGCGCTTGTTACATATGTAATAAAAATCCCCAATTTGGACAGCACAGCGCTAGTTTCCATTTTTCTGTGCGTCGCCATCAAAGTTCCAGTCTGACGAAGGTCGCGGTCCGCGCAATTAGGATACTTACTGGGCAGGATCCTGGTGGGCAAGGTTTTTTCAACAGGCTAGGGTGTTTAGGGGCTTGGATGCTTAATACTCAGCTCTGAGCCTTAGGCTCGTTTAGTCCATCTATATCCATTCCCAATGAAAAATGAGGCCCAAATATGTCTATTGTGGGGCGCAAATTTGAATTTTTTTTTGACAAAAGACAAGGGCAAGCAATATAAGGAAAATGATGACGAAACAAATGGATCTGCACGAAAATTCTCAAAATGACTTGCATGGATGCTGCCTCGAGTGGCGATGATGAGATGGAAGCGGGCCCTTTCGCGCAGTAATAAGTCATCCACGAGATAAACATGTTCTGCAGGAGACATGAGGGACATCTGACAACTGCAGACACCGAAACTCACCATAATGCATCAATCATATTTTGGATTTCCTGAACGACTTCAAGGAGCCTGTCACGACCTTCCTCCTCCACGATATTTGAATCCCATCTCTCAATGGGAGCGGTGTCGACGACATACACTGAGCTGTCGTGAATCCCTGGAGGTTCAATGACACCGGTAGCTTTGTTGTACCCGTAGTAGCAGACACGTCTTCCAATCGCGCTGATACCGTACAACTTTGGAACTCGAACCAAGTGAGAGATTTCAAGGAATCGCTGTCGCATTTGGTTGTCGGCCTCTTTACGTGCGTACTGAACAGGAAGGTGGGTGGGTGGTTTAATCTCGATGAAGAGGACGACACTGTCGAGATCCAATGCCTCGATAACGTATGTGATAGTGAAATTGATAGCACCAATGCCTCCGGTTTGTGCTAGAGGAGTGGCATATCGAGGGCAGATAGAGAATCGATCCCTTGGAAAGCATTCGTTGAGGATATCGTCATAGAGAGGATAGAACTTGTTTTCAATGTTCTCGGTGTCTGTCAAACGGTCAGACTTCCGACGAATGTGAGGTGGCCAGGGCATGGTCGACAAGGGTGAGAGAGGTTTTGCAATGATCAATCCCTTCAGAAATATTTGAAACGAAATTTTAGATATGTAAATAATCATAACGACATACAAAAACAAATAATAGCTGTGGTAAGAACATTTGTTCTGACTCAGATTGTACTTATTATTCCTTAAAATATATCTTCCAGATCTGATCACCCACTCCTGCCCATAGTGAAAGAATAGTTTCGAGTATCCAGACTGACGATATACACTTGACATTTTTCGTGTGTGTACATGTAATGAAAGAAAGCGAAAAAAAAAACAGCAACAAACAAGTGTCCAGATATTCATCCCCTCATCACGAGCCCAAGACCTCTCCTTCGACACTGACTACATCATTGGTTCAATTTCCAAACACTTCCAGCATTGAGAATAGTTCGAGGAATAAGAAGATCACATCGAACTGACATTATTGTAAACGAAAGGCTTGCCATTGTAAAAGCTTGGTAGATTTTTTGTCCCCGGTTGTATGCGTGGATATGCTAGCTCTCCTTCAATAAAAAATGGCTGATATACTTCCTTTAGTCACACCCCCCCCCCCTGCACCTGTGTGGTACATGCCGTTTACATTCGTCCTCCCATCCTTCTCAGAGCTCACACAAGATACTTGATGAGAATATTATTAAAAAATAGTATCTGTCGTAATGAGCAACAGGCAAGTTGTTCTCCCCGTGGTTATTCTTCCTCTTACAAAGCCATCCGTCCAGATCTCTCCTTCAACACTGACTACATCATTGGGAAACTTCCAGACAATTCCAACTCTCCTCCTTCGTGTAATCCCCAGTCCCATCATATGTATTCCTCAACGGGTACCTACAATGTGCCCTCGCAAACGCCACCCCGTCCGAAACCGTGTCATCCACGTATTTGGTCCCCAACATGGTCTCAGGTGCAATTCCTTCCTCTACCCATCTAACCATCGCCATCAACACGTTACTCGCCGGGTCCAAATTCAACTCGTCAACACTAGTTTCACCTCCAGACCCAGCAAGCGTCTGTCCAATCTCCCAAGCTCCAACACCACCTGAACAATGACCCATCCCACTAACCCTGAACAACCTGTAGAATTCATCGAGTTCGGAGCTGTTTAACCCCATAATGTCGGAGACTCTGTCGTAGTATCGCTCAGAGTTCTTTGAAGAGATGAGTCCATCTGCTTGACCATGGTAAGTTAAGACTTTGCCTTGGCGATCATGGAAAGCAGAGAGGTCGCCAGACCAAGTGGAAATGTCGAACGGGTCTAGTTCAGCAGCGAGAGCCCAGTCTTTCTCTGAGAGTGTATCGACGTCGTAGGATGGGTCGTTGTATACGACGTACCGGAACCAGTCCTATGACAACAGGAATGATAGATTTTAATAAGAAAAATCGAGGTTAAGAATAGTTCGAGACATAAAAAGAATCGCTTCAAACTTACAGAGGTATAAACGAAAGGCTCGCCAGTGTAAAAGATCGGTAAACTTTCTGACCCAGGTTGTATGCGCGGATATGCCAACTCTCCTTTGATATAAAACGGCAGATATACTTCCTTAATCATCCCCGCCTGCGCTTGCGTGATACACCCTGTCGCGTTCGTGTTCGTCCCACCGTCCTCTTCACAAATCAACCCCGTCGGGTCGTACTCACACAAGTTCGGATCCTCGATGATCCCGTCCTTAACACCATCGATATCATCACACTGTGCCAAAACATCCGGATGGACTAGGTTGATCCACTGGTCCGTAGGAAGGAAAGTAGAAGCAGACGAGTTCCCTGTGATATTGAAGAAATGACCACTCCAATCAAGCAAGTGATTGAAATCGGCGGCCGGAGCACCAGCAACGACGCCGTCAAAGTCTTCGGGAAAATCTTGGACGGATTTTAGACCTTGACGACCCCCGGTGGAACAACCGAGGTAGTAAGATTTGTTGTGAGGGGATCCGTAAAAGGTCTCTGTCAAGTTTTTGCCTACGAGGACGCCGGTGTGCATACTGGAGGAAAAAGTAATCAAAATTCAGTGTGTTTATTTTTGAAATTAGTGACGTTTGAAGAAAAATTAAAATAGATGACAAGAAAGATACGTACGAGCGGAAAGCGAAATCCTCCACGACTTCGGAGTTATTTAAGAATGGCCTTCCACTCGTTCCATTATGTCCATTGTTCGCGCCAACAGTAGCAAACCCGAGTGCGGAGGCATAGGCCATATCTTCGTATTGAATACCTATAAAAAGACGGAAATTCATTACAGCATCAACATCACCATGATAGAAAGGGAAAAATAAGAGTGGACTTGAACATACATCCAGAAAGACCTCCATTTCCCGTACTCAAAAACCTTCCAGTCCAATTCCTAGGGAACCAAGCCTCAAAGCTAATATTCGATCTTTCTGACGTCGGTATGAACATGGCGATCCGACAAGTATCCGTCAACACGACTTGAGAGGACCTCGCACAGGTGGGATCGTTGTCAGGGAACGTCACGTTCGTCCCAGCGGGTACAAGCTCAGAGAACCATACTGTTGCGTTCGGAGCTATAGAGGAGATCTGGGAAGTCGTGACCGAGGTACATGTCGAGTCGAAATCGAAGTCGGCGCTATGACCGAAAGCGTCGATTGTGAGTAGGATGATAGTTATTACAGCTGGTAAGGCCGTGGTGGCAGTCCTGAGATAACTCAGGACAGGCATCATTGACGTTGAAGTGAGTTTCGCGAAGGGGGCTGCTTGGAGACACAACTTGGGCTCTTTCCAGTCCTTAGGGGAGATGGTAATGACATGTTATATACCTGAGTATGTTGCGCAGTGGAGTCACAAGGTCAGAGAAATTGTTTGCAGAAGAATTTGTGATAAGCGGCCGTCCTTCTGACGTAGTAAATTGTGTATACAGTACTATAGATCAACGTACCACTTTTGACCAGGTTACCCAAGATTAAAGAAGAACGATTCACGGAAGGGGCAGCGGTCTTGAGTAAATGAATCACACATCTTGGGCCGCCATAATGCTCAACCCCTCCTGGCGATGGCGAAATGTTCAGGCTATCGTACTTTCTGTTCCACGTAGAAGTTTCGAGCACTTTGTTAGGTGTTTGACGCCTAGAAAACGTTGGTAAAATACTGCGATTCCGTTGATCTATACAGATGATACACATGGTTATTATTAACAACGTTAAGTTTTAACAAGGTCATGACGAAAAGGACCCAACATGAACGAATACGTGCCTCAACGTGGTGCTCATTCAGCGGATGCAGAAGGAATTTCGAATCACTTCAAATCCCACTCCAACCATCTCTCCGATGTGTCGTACTCATGGTCGCACTTGCAGTAATACTAATAGCGATCGACGGATGAGAAAACGCGTTGGAAACAAAAAAGTTTAGGACGAAATTACGTTAAAAATAAACTGTCCCAAAATTAGCCTCCATTTTTTGAATCGGAGCTTCAAAAAAAAACACGCACGTGAAAGATACTTATCTGGCGGCCGGAGGCTACAGCGTTGATTTCGACCAAAGTTGTTACTTTGCTGCTGCCACTGGTGCTGGCTTCCGAACTTTAAGCTTGAAGCTTTGGGTCTTGGGTCTGACAGGCCTGAAGTGTTACACGTAGAACTAGGATGACTGTAATCGTACAACTTACTCCCGAAGTCCAGTCAATCTAGGATATCAATCAAATAGATAATTATATCCTCAACCTGCTTCTGATTCCCATAAAAATCACTTCTTGTATGTTAGAAATCGAAAAATCTCAGGTCCAGATGTTATCGTAAACTTCCAAGTGCAAAAAAAAATATACATAAGCCGTAGCATGCATGAGCGGTGTATCCGAACGGAGAAAACTCTACTACACGGCATTTGCATACGTACATACTAGTACTTGCCATAGTACACACCAAAAAAAAAAACGAGTTTCTTGAAGCAGCTCTGGATCTCAATCCCCGATAAACCCAACCTAACCCAGACCCAACCCATCCTACAACAAATATTGATATGATACATATATCAATCCCCCAAAACTCCACATCGAAAAAAATCTCAAAGAACTCTTACACACAGATATTCCTTTTTACATGTTTCATTTACATGATATAGGTATATAAGCTAATACTTATACGATATATGTATGTAATCCATTGCACACACAGGAAGCGTAAAATGGAAAAAAGAGCTCGAGAGTAGAGAAAGAAAGAAAGAAAAGAATCAAAAGATATATCGATCTGGAGAGTGAAAAATGTATGTGTGAGAGAGAGTAGTAGTTATGTTACTTGTGTAGAGAAGGGGGATCTATTTATCTACGTACGTTCATACGTATGTACTTAGTAGGGGTGTGGGGGGTTGGTAAAAAGTATGTATGTATGTTATGTATATATGATATATATGCCTAAAGTAGCTTCTTAATTTATTCAGATTGTGGGTAGTGGTTGAGAGAGAGAGAGAGAGAGGGAAAGAGAGAGAGAGGAAGGAAGGAAGAAAGAAATGTGCATAGAAATAGAGAACTTGTAGAAACGGAAGATTGACAAGAAGAAAGAAAGAAAGAAGAGAAAGGAGACGTAAATAAGGTCCAAGAAAAAACCAAAAAAAAAAGAGATAGAGACACTGAAAGAGATAGGAAAATCGAGAGGGAGAGAGACAAGAAACAACAGTTGGAAAGAGAGGGGACGGAGGAAAAAAAAGTAATAAATTATGTACATAGAACATGTAGAATTTGGGCTTGTGGGGGGGGCGATGTGATCAATAAATGCATAGAACGTATGTATAGAATAATAGATGTACCAAAAAAAAAAACGAAAGAAAATTATATGCCCAGAAAAAGGAAAAAAAGAAAATCAAACAAAAAAACACTCCTCTCCTCCATCTTCCAAACCTCCTACCTAATCAACCTCCCATAATCCAACCTACTCCCCACACCTCCTACCCCTCCTCTACTCCCTCCACCTCCACTCCCACTCCCACCTGCACCACCTCCACTTCCACCAACTCCTCCAGACCCACCACCACTACCACCACCACCCAACATCTCCTTCCTCGGAAACGCATTCCAAAACCTCAACGTCTCATCCCCAGCCCCAGTAACAATCGTCTCCCCATCCGGACTCATAGCGAGATAAAGCACCCTATTCGTATGTCCCGTCAAACTAGCAACCATATCCAAACTCGGATACTTCCAAATACAAATCTGATTCTGCGCTTGACTCGAACTGAACCCATGCGTCGACACGAGCTCGTGTGACGTCTTGCTCCAGATCAAGTTACACACTTGGGATCCAGTGTCGAGTTGGTTTAGGAGGGTACCGGAAGTGGTGTTCCAGAAACGGATGTGTTTGTCTTGGGTCCCACCACCTGTGGCGAGGACACCAGAGACGTGAGGATCCCAGGCGAGAGCTTTGACAGCCGCTGTGTGTTCGTGAAACCTCCAGAGTGGGATATCGCCATCCCCAACTCCACCAACTCCTCCTCCCGTTGCTCCCGTTGTCCCTCCTGCTACACTCCCTTCCCTACTACTCCCACTACTGCTCCCCACAATCGGTCTCCCCGCGTTCGGCCCGACCCCTGCCCCTGCTCCTGCTCCTACTCCTACTCCTCCTCCCAACCCACTATGATGCCCACTCCCCATCCCCCTCCTCTTCGTCCCCCTCAAATCCCAAATACAAACCTTATTATCATTCCCTCCACTCGCCAAACAAGCTCCACTCTCCACACCCCCATCTCCACTCCACTTCAACCCACACACCTCTTGCTTATGTCCCTGAGCTCTCCTAAACGGTCTCGTCTCAGGCTCTCTCACATCCCTATGATGCACCATCCTATCCCTAGACCCACTCGAAATCACATGTGAATTCCAAGCTAAAGCTCCAATCCTCTGTTCATGAGCTTGATGATAAGTCCTCTGCAACTGTAACGTGTTCGCATCATACACATGTAACTTTCCAGACAAAGTGCCCACAGCCAACACGGATCCACGTTGGACCCAAGATACCGAGCTAATAGAGTCCCTAGATTCTTGTAAATCGCATAGTTTGGAAACAGCTGCGTTGTGTGCTGTCCAGAGGTAAACGCAAGAACCTAGACCTACACCTAGGACGTTGGTAGACGACCAATCGACTAGGTTTAGGTAAAAATCTTCTGCTAGTTCGGGTGCGTCTAGGACTCTATAAGGGGTTTTACAGACCGAACGGAGTTGACGACGTGGGGATTCGAGGATGTGTCGACTGGAAGCGCGAACGGGTGACATGGAATAGGCTTCATCGGTGGGGGTGTCGAGACGTCTAGAAGAGGAAGGAGTGGAAGGGTTGGAACGGGAAGGGGAGCTGTAGGCGAATAGACGACGACGGGTTGGAGTGGTTGGAGGTATTATGGCTGTGGAGGAAGAGGTAGAAGCGATCGGGGGTTGACGGGTCGGGGAAGTGTCGCGTGGTGGTGAAGGTGGGGTGACTTCGGAATGGAGGATAGAGGCGAATAAAGCGTTGGCTTGTTCTGTGTAAAACCGGGGAGAAAAGAAAAACGATTGAGTTGCCATTAAGACAAAAAAAGCCACTCGCGTGTTGTTTTTTTTTTTTTTCAACGCACCTGTTTTAGCATCGGATTCTGAAGGAATAATACGTTTCTTTGAAGGCGTAGAAGGACCACCGTTGTCCATTAGATGATAGGAAGCGCGTATGTCGCCTGTGTCTCTGTTGGGGACAAATCTGTCGCCATAATAGTCTCTGTTGATGCGTGGTGGTGGTGGATGGTCAATGGGCGACTCGGGCCCACTGCTGTCGCTGGTGTTTGGACGCGAATCGAGCGAAGGTGTTGTAGACGAAGATGCAGACGAAGAGGCGATTGAAAAGATAGGGTTTGTTGAGCGGTGTCTGCTGCTGCTGCGAGAAGAGTTGGTGTTGTTGTTGGTGGTGCGGCTGGAATGGTGGTCGTCGCTCTCGTCTGCGTCCTTTTGAGAAGCGCGCAGACGCTTTCCAAACGGTGAATTTTTGAGGCCAGACATAGGAAGGAGGGAGTAGTAGAAACGGGAATAGCAAAGGTTGGGGAAGCGGACCAGTAGAGATGTCTAAAGCAGCATCCGATGTTGTTAGTGGTTCAATTTCCCTGATTTGTTTGGTTCCAACCACATGAGTTTGTTTGGTCCCTTTCCTTTTTTGGTGCTGTGCCTAGTCATTGTTTGACAGACTCGGTAGCCCGACATCCTTCCAGTCCATTCTACGTTCCACAACCATTTACACGAAACCATACATTCCTGGAGGGCTCAGACCCAGAAGGAGACTGCAAATCCACTACCTCCAACGCGAGACCGAGGGGTCTTCCAACAACGAAGCTGTAAAGAAATGACTCCGAGTCGACCGCGTTCCTAGGTAAAATGCTTCCGAAAAAAAGTCCCCGCCCGAGGCTGTAAAAGAAGACCATCAGTACAAATTCACTCAGCAAAGCACAAAAAAGCCCCCGCGCGTGCGAATCCACAGCCAGTCCGGTCGCTACAACACTTGTGTCCTTGTATTTCAACTTTGAATAACAAAAACGTACGTAATTGCTTAGCCGCTCGACCAAACCAACCAACCAAGTTGCTCCCCGCTCATGTAGATCTTTCTGATCCTTTGGTTATACATTTGGGGGAATACGCCACACAAGCCAATCTTGTGCTATGTATTGTTGTCCATAAAAAGCGAGTTCTTTTGTTAGTGCTATAAGTACATGACTCTGATCCGATCGCGAGTCAACGAATTTTAAATTTATCAACTTGTAAGGCCCAAGGTCCCGCCTACCAACATCACATAACTTATGTAGCGCCTTGTAGCGCTCGCAGTCATGTTTTTTCCCTAGATGCGGTTAAATGAATCAACAACTCGAATAAAACAGTTTTTTTTTTTTGGAAATCGATTCAAGAGTTTTTTTGCCAAAACCTCGGTAACAACAGCTTTCAAGCTGTCACGTTTTGAGTCACTTCGTGAGGAGACTCCCTGATTTCGTTAGTTGTGAGTCTGGACCAAAGACATCCTATGCCGGTCACAAACTCCTCCATGGACGAAGGTGGCTATTTATAGCTATGTACTGTACGCGCCAACCTCAACTATGGGGACTCCAGGTGTTACTAACTGTTGGTTTGATGAGGGTTCCCTTGAATTCCCTCCATGTCAAGTCGGTCCCAAGGTAACGGAAAATTAAAGTATATATTACTACTACACAGTCCCTATCGTAATGTGCTACTTGTCCATA
The DNA here is from genome assembly GCA_004369135.1 of Dendrothele bispora CBS 962.96. Taxonomy (NCBI): domain Eukaryota; kingdom Fungi; phylum Basidiomycota; class Agaricomycetes; order Agaricales; genus Dendrothele; species Dendrothele bispora. The sequence goes on from ML179328.1 coordinate 62,183, forward strand.
ATTATACGTTACATTATACGTTAAGTTATCATTAAAAAAAAATCATTCCTGAACCGTAAACCAAGTCGTAAAACCAGATCGTAAACGTCAGTCAAGCCTCGGTAACTAAGCCCATATCATTCATGCTCATACCCAGTCCTCATCTCCCACCTCCCCTTCTTCGCATCTCTCACCAACCCCAAAAACATATACTCATGCAACAAAAAATCCACTCTCGCCATCTCAGTCGGCACTGCCAACCTCCTACTCCCACCACCTCCTCCCATCAACCCCGGGCCCAACCTCCCTCCACCCAAAATCAACCCACCTCTAACACTCGCAGCATCCCTAATCGCCATCCTCTCCGGTCTATTCAAAATCTCTCCCCCTCCAAAGTTAGTACCAAACCTAGTGGTCGACACGGTCGAACCCACAACACCTCTCGAAAAATCCGTCTCCTGAACAACATGATGTAAAAACTCCACAATCTGTTGCATCACATCTAAAACCGTGATCCCTCCTTCCTCTTCGTTTCCTACTTCCTCTTCCCACGTATCCTCACCACCACCACCACCATTATAATTATTCACGTACCACGAACCGTGACGACCACCACCATGCTGTTTCTCCCAACCAGCCCCAGCCTCATGCTGAAACGGATCAAAACTCGCACTCCCCACACCTCCCTTCGAAGCCCTAACATCAATATACCAAGGTAACCTCTCATGCCATATCCTCATCTTCCTCATAGGCGGTTCCGTAGCTGGTCTATAGAGTTCCGCAAGTGTGAGTGGTAGGAACGTTTGACTGTGGAGTACCGAAGCGCCGGCGGATCCGGAGGCCCCGGAGGGAGAGGCTGTCAAGGCTATGAGTGGGTTCGAACGGAGGTCCCACCAGAGAGCGTGTTGGGGAGGGGGTTTGTGTTTGAGTAGGGAGACGAGTTTGGGGTGTTGGGAGGTGTAGCCTTGATTTGTGTGTTAAGGTTGATAAGTAAAAGATCGACTCGGAAAAATCTTGAAAGAGAGAAAATCCGAACTTACAAGGAAACCTCAAAGCACTCCCAATCCTATCACAAATCTTAGGTCTCATCCCAAAATCAGGTCTCCAAACCAATCGGTTGTTACCACCCCTGGTAGTAGTAGTAGTAGTATGGATCCTCAAGCTAGGATCCGCTCCCAATCCCAATCCCAAGTCACCCCCTCCCAGTGCTTCAATCGCTTTCATCTTCCTCTTAGTAGTACCACTCCGTGAATGTCGACTAGAAGAAGACTTTCTCTGTTTCTGAGGCCGTTGGATAAGCGGTACCACGCCGCCGCCGTCGATGTCGTCATCCTCGCCGTTATCAGCACCAACACCCAAACCACCAACACCCAAACCAACACCAACACCAACACCAACACCGCTAGCAGCAACAGAAGCCGAAGGCGTATAGTTATAATAATGATGATGAAACGAATAAGAGTTTCCTAACCCCTGGCTATGAGCAGAGTTTGGTGTACTAAACGGAGCTGAGAGTTGTTGGTTTGGGATGTTGACGGATATGGGGGGAAGAGGAGGAGGAGGAGGAACGGGATCAATACCAACCCCGACCCCAACCCCCGGGACAACCCCAGCCCCAGGTCCAGCCTGGGGTGCCGGTGCCGGCGGTCCATCCGGGGGCCATGCAGGGAAATTGGGGAAAGTAAAATTTACGCCCTGAGGTTGAGGTTGAGATGGAGGGATGAAAGGTATAGAGGGGTTTGCACCTAGAGGCGGTTGAGGTTGTGGTGGAAACTGAAGAGGCTGAGGAGGAGGCCCAGGATTCGCAAAAAAGTTCGAATTCGAATTCCTATTCAAATCATGATCATGATTAACATCGACAACAGGAGGAAGAGCCGGAGCATGAGGCGTTTGGGGAGTGACCCAAGGAGTTTGAGTGTGAAGCGTGTAAGGGGTGCAAGTAGCTGGGGAACATGTGTGGGGGAAGTTGCCAGGGGGTATCTGTGCTTGCGCCTGCGCTTGCGTGTGCATATGCATCTGTGTTTGGATCGGTGGAACTATCGGATTTCTTAGAGCTGAAGGTCGTACGGGAGGAACGTAATGTTGGAATGGGTTGGGGTTTTGTCTGCTGCCGGGACTCGTAGGTGGAGGAGGAGGAGGAGGTGCAAATGCCCCCCCGTTGGGAAGAGAGGATAGAGGTTCGGGGTAGCTAAGAATCATGGACAGTTAATAAATGACTTTTAACTTAGATGGGGGATGGAGGGGGGAGGGAGTTCGTTGTACGTACTTCCAGAACACTGGCATGGACATTGTGTTGATATCCCTCTAGTTCAGTCGTAACAAGTATAAGGGATCGTTATGGACACAACAGACGTCGGTAAGATGTCAAGCGAAAAACGAGGGAGCGGGAGCAGGAGAAGGGGAAACGAAGCGAGCGCTTTTCGAGATCCAAATTTTCAGCGTTTATAAAGGTATAAAGGCCAAGTTTGGACTCTTTCGGTCTCTTATTGTTTCTGTGACCCATCATTATCATTGTTAAACAATGCTGAATGCAGTGCGGCTCACTGAGTCGTTCGTTCAATTGAATAACGGGATTTCTGGATAAAGGAGAAGCATAAAGCAACCCCGATGATTCCTTGCAGGGACTTGATCGAAAGAGCAAAGCACGCACCACATAGGCTATGACATGGACATCTCGCTCACTGTCAAGTACTGTTGAAAGCTATGTATCGCTGGAAAAGCAAAAGGGACCCATTGTCATTGCTGTTGAGTTGCATTCTCCAAGTTCGTCAGAATCAGAAAAACAAGGGCTTCCGATGAGATTAGAGTTTGATGGGGGCCCAGTTTGAAGACGCCAGTTGGACCCACAGACACAGGTTGACAACTCAGACTCTGGATCCAGTCTGTCAGTACAAGGGACTATTTTGGATAACAAAAACGTGTGGCGTAATTCTCCTCGAAGGCATAGGAACCAGGAGAGCAGGGGGTTGCGTATCGCTTGAGCTTCAAGCGCTGGCAAGAAAATACAAGGTCAACTAGTGCAGATACGTACAGCGGCGACGACCGTAAATGGGAATTGAAACTCACACGGGTTTTGTCTACATCTACTTACGCCGCCGACCGTTCTGCACAGGAACGATATATCTTTTCTCAAGTTCAACTTGAACGCGCAACAGCTTTGACGAGGACTTCTACCCAAAAATATCTAAGGATGAAAACGATTCTGCGTCGTTATACGAGGTTAGCGGAACTCGAACCGCTAACGTCACTGACTCTTCCATCCCCAGCAGTGACAAGTCAATTGGCACGGTAAGCCTCCCATCAGAATCATCCGGTATGGATTTACTGCAGACGCAGGACAAGTCAGAATAGAACTGAATTATGGCATACCAACTACAGATGCCAGTCTCTCAAAGCTGTCGGCGGAATACTACCTGCACAGCCGTGCCCGTTACTTTATATTTGGAAGCTTATACTTACATAAGTGGATAGAAGTAAAGCATTTACAGGAAGCAAACGCCATGCGTTGACTATACCGCCCCCCCCCCCTCAAGCAGTGCCCAGGTGTATTGGGGAAGGGACTTGAAAATGACGTCATTTTTTGGTTACATAAAAAAGTACTAACTTGTATATATATAGGTCAGACGATACTATGAGTGTACGACTCTCAATTACCCCAAACTCAACGCGCCAAAACAGCACTGAAACAGCACTAGAACAACATCTCTCTCTGTGTTGTATCCCGTCGTGAAACTTGCCCTCGACATGAACCGCCGTTTTCAATCTCTAAGACGATCTTTCAGCGGAAAGAAATCTCGGGTTCCCTCTCCGACGGGTAAGTCCCAAGGTCACTAGGGCTCTCTCGTTGTCCAGTCTTTCCTCAATAGATTGTCACCTCCCGTTTTTCGAACACGAATACATGGGTATAGCTTCGGAAACAGAGACGGTAGTTCCGACAAGCAACCTCGATCACGACCGCTCCCGAATTGGCCCTGGTACAACCGCTGCAACCGAATGCATGCTTAACGTGCTTCGAGATGTTGGGGAATTCCCTCCTTTATCGATTTTCGGCGTGTCATTGGTCGCCAAAGGACTTCTTGGCTTATTAGATCAATACCAGGTGTGCCATCGAATAAAGAAATAACCGAAGTGAATATAATATTGATATTTGCCTTGATCTCTATCTTCACCCATGTAGATTTACGACGCCAACGCCGAAGAGTACAAAAGACTTACTACAAACATCAACCGTTTGGGAGAGCTTTTCCAGCCCTTTTTGGATAAGGGTGAAAAACCTAATCTATCAGAGGAGGTTTTGAAGAAGCTTGAACTACTCAAGCTGTAAGTTTCCTCTCTCTCTCCCTCTCTCTCTCGACACGATAATACTTGTGTTTTTCTAAGTGAGCCTGAACTGACACATTCATTCATTCGATTCGTTCGTTCGTTCGTTCAACCAGCCAAATAAACGACACGCACGAAGAGATCAAAGCCTTCGAAAGCTCTTCCACCTCATGGTGGGGGCGATTCGAAAAATTCTTCTTGGCGAGTAAACATGCTAAGGAGTTGGAAGATCTAGCCAGGTGTTTTAACGACCAGCTCGAACAGATATCGGTGAGAACGCTGTCTTTGTCTTTTTTGGGGGGATTGGGGTTTCGATTGCGTTTTCGTGACTGAGATGGATCCGTCGTTATCAGTTCTACGTTAATATCAAAACTCACGAAGACGTAAGAGGTGTGTTACTCAGTGAGATCCATGATGTGTGCATAGTAATGACATTTTCTCCTATGCATGTAAAGATATGCATAGCAGCATACATCAGTATCACTAGGACCCTTGATTATCCCCACAGAGGTCTGATCTCAAAATCGCGGGTCCCAGGACTTTTTTTGGGACACTTTCTCGAAAATCTGTCCGGATTCGCGACATCACCTCTGAAATTTTGTCCATGTACTATTTATTGTATTACTGCGTACATTGTCCAGCATCTAGTTGAGCCTAATTTGGATTCTCGTCAGTCGCTTTGACCTATGAGTTGCTATTGTCTGGACTGTGATTGTGACATTTGGCGCTTAGACCTTCATTTTGTCCGGAATATGAGCAAAGATCTGGAGGAACTTTTCAAGATTTTGTCCGGACTACAGATCAGGGCCTTGGTGGCCACGGGATAATCAGGGGGCCTGTACTATCACTTCTTCTATCATCATCCTGACCCATGAATCTGATGCCCATTTCTAACAGGTTTACTAAAAAAACCTTAAACCAGTCAAGACCGCCCGTTACGACTGCTTCAGTGGCCCGAACCGGTTGCGTACCTCGCACTTCGAACTGACATTCTTCGCAAGATAACAGATTGGATCTCTTCCTCTAACAAGAACCACCCTCGTATATACTGGTTACCCCGAGTCTCTTTCATTTTTGGAAGCTTATACTTACATAAGTGGATACTTAGAAATAAAGCATTTACAGGAAGCAAACGCCATGCGTTGACTATACCGCCCCCCCCCCCTCAAGCAGTATTGGTGAGCGAAAAACTCGAAAATGACGTCATTTTGGTTAACTATTCGTGAATATTGCAAATTCGAACATTATGACATTCCTCAATCATCATAGGAAGGGGGAGAGAGAAAGAAGAAAAGGAGAGGGGAAATTTCGGTCATAGCGCCGGCTTTGATTTCGATTCGACATGTACCTCGGTCACGACTTCCCAGATCTCCTCTATAGCTCCGAACGCAACAGTATGGTTCTCTGAGCTTGTACCCGCTGGGACGAACGTGACGTTCCCTGACAACGATCCCACCTGTGCGAGGTCCTCTCAAGTCGTGTTGACGGATACTTGTCGGATTGCCATGTTCATACCGACGTCAGAAAGATCGAATATTAGCTTCGAGGCTTGGTTCCCTAGGAATTGGACTGGAAGGTTTTTAAGTACGGGCAATGGAGGTCTTTCAGGATGTACGTTCAAGTTCGTTCCTATCTTTTTCTTGTCCATCATGGTAATGAATTTTTTGTCTTTTTGGTTCGATTTTTATAGGTATTCAATACGAAGATATGGCTTATGCCTCTGCGCTCGGGTTTGCTACTGTTGGTGCGAACAATGGACATAATGGAACGAGTGGAAGGCCATTCTTGAATAACTCTGAAGTCGTGGAGGATTTCGCTTTGTATCTTTCTTGTCATCTATTTTTATTTTTCTTCAAACGTCACTCATTTCAAAAACAAACACACTGATTTTTTATTACTCTTTCCTCTCCAGTATGCACACCGGCGTGCTCGTAGGCAAAAACTTGACACAGACCTTTTACGGAACCCCCTCACAACAGATCTTACTACCTCGGTTGTTCCAGCGGGGATCGTCAAGGTCTCAAATCCGTCCAAGATTTTCCCGAAAATTTTGACGGCGTCGTTGCTGGTGCTCCGGCGGCCGATTTCAATCACTTGCTTGACTGGAGTGGTCATTTCTTCGGTATCACAGGGAACTCATCCGCTTCAACTTTCCTTCCTACGGACCAGTGGATCAATCTAATCCATCTGGACGTTTTGGCAGATCCGAACTTGTGTGAGCTTTTATGAGTACAATCTGAGTACAAACGTTCTTACCACAGTGATTACTTGTTTTTTGTATGTCGTTATACTTATTTACATATCTAAATTTTCAGTACTTCCGGTACTGTCTCCTAATGGCCTAAACTTTAAAGTAGTCATAACATGTCATCGCGATGATGTCTCTTGGTAATTTTTCTTTTGCTAAAAAAATTGGATTCCCAGCATATTTACAGTACAAGATTAACAGGAATATGTTGAGAATTAAATGTTACAAAATCATCACCTTTCTCAAAGCCTGACAGTCTTCAGCCGTTACGATTACGAGGCACTTTAGAACTCGTCCTTACTTATCCTGGGCTGTGTCGTGCTAGATGTTATCCCCTTTAGGCAGGTCCGGCACAGATCTCATTACCAGTTAAGTATGGTCGATGCGACTCGGCCATGGGTGGGAAGGCCTGACTCGGTTTTGGAAAATTTTGTCCGAATCGCTTCCTTGGGCCAATCTTTTGTTTGAACTTGAGGCATCCGAAATTGTCCGAACCTAGGCAAAGGCTTGATATAGACTTTCCAAGGAGGTATTTTTACGCATTTCTCACTACTTAGATACGACAAATTGGACTATATATTCTACTCTACGACTGGAGCAGTTCTCCTATATTCCTTCATAATGAGTTTAAAACTGGGCAAAGCTAGATCATGGTACAGTTTGATATCCGAGCTTGAAATTCATAAGTAAGTAGAACCAAGGTTGGACAGGTAGCAGTAGCTGAGTTGGTTCTTCTATGGTCATGATGCGTTACTCGTGTAACCTAAGTATAGAGGTTGAAGGTTCGATTGCGTGTCATACATGTTTTGTCCCAGGCTTCGGCCTTCGGTGGTGACATTTTTGTCCGAATTGAGGTCAGGCCTTCCTACCCATACTGGGAGGTCCTGGTTGGCTGCGTTTTGATGAGAACTGGGGCAATCTATTGGCTCTCTGTAATCGAGATCCATAGATTATACAAGATTGAATGGAACCTGAAGACGGAGTTCGTATAGCATCCTGCTGCCAGTGACCTGTATGACCAACTGAAGAAACAGCATTCCCTACTGCATGACCAACTTGCAGAAGTGCATGACCAGCTCGTGGAAGTGCATGACCAGTTGGCGGAAGTGCATGTCCAGCCCGTGGAAGTACATGACCAGCCCGTGGAAATGCATATCCAGCCCGCGGAAATGCATGACCAGCCCGTGGAAGTGCATGAACAACTCGTGGAAGTACATCTTGCGGAAGTGCATGACCAACTCGTGAAAGTGCATCTTGCGAAAGTGCATGACCAACTCGTGGAAGTGCATCTTGCGGAAGTGCATGACCAGCTTGTGGAACAGTGTGGCGTTGACCCATCCCAACACGGACTTCTGCGTTTTGGCGAAGAAGAAATCGATAAATGCTTTCGGGATCCTCGAATTTTTTGAACTTGTTGGGGTATTTGTGGGCCAACACCTCTTGCAGACGTTTAAATGCACTTCCTCTGCTTTCTGTGTAGTCCATAGCCATAGAAACTTCTAATATCCCAAGAAGACAATACGCCAAATCTGGAGGTTTGGTTGTCTCCCTACCAGCACACCAAGACATCCTTGTCCGGATATCCACGCTCTTTATAGGCGTGGATCCATTAAGTACTGAGGGAGGAATACCAGTCAAATGGTGAATGACACTGGTTAGTTGTTGTCTTCCTCCAATGGGCTCCCAGTCCGCCTTGAAGAAGATTAGTTGCTTAGGAGCCACGAGTTCCTGTAGTGTCCAACCCCGTTTAAACCACTCGCTCCCCCATATCGTTGCGCCTGCCCGCAACGAGGTCTTTACCCAGACGTCGGACAGATAAACGTAGCAGATTTGTGAATTCTGGTAGTACGAGTACATTGAATTAATGTTTCGGTCAAGTTCACTCTTGTTGCTCCGGTCAATGCAACAAGTATCTATCCAGATATATTCGAGGTTTTCTTTGGCGGCTTTCCTGCGTGCTTCCACAATTTTTCGATAGCCTGCCTTCTTCTTAGTTTCAGGGAGGAGGTGGAGGTAATCGTGGAAAGTGACTTCTTCTTTTTCATCCAACCACCGATGAGAAAGAATGGCATAGGGGGGAACGGGTTGACCAGAGAAGTCTTTCAACTTCCCAGAATATGTTTCGATAAGGCGTTGTGGTCGCAGCTATAGAGTGAAACTTTTAGAAACAATGAATTATCTGTAAACTGAATGAGTAGTTATTCACCTCAGAGCTTGGGGTTTGTTGCATCTTGCTTATCGAAATTAAGTGTGCCAAGTCATTGAGGAGAACAATCCTGTTAACATCGCCTTATATATGAAATCGGCGCCAGTAGCCCGAGTTGTCCTTGAACATTGAATACTGCTGTTCGGAGGCTGTAACAGATCCGAGAAGCACTATCACCGTCATAAGAGCGAGACAAGTAGATCTTCCCGTTATGAAGATAGTCTTTGGATAAGAATCTATCTTACATATGGAACGCCGCATGATCCCCTGTAGGGGAATGTTACGTGTGGAGGTTTTATGTTACGGACCGCTGAACTAAAATGAATGGTTTTCTCGAGCAGATTTGATGTTTAAGAGTTCATAGTCAGAGTTTATTTGATTAAATTGATTGGGTACAGCAATGAGCGGGTCGAGGCAACGGGCCGGACAACTTGCGGTCAGTGCCGGAACATGCCGCACACCTCCAGTTATTGTTGCCGCAGATCGGGCTGACCTGAACTCGACCTATACAGAACTTCAGAACTTCGGCCGTCTATATCAACGTTGACTATCCCGACTTACCTTTCACCGTGTCATGTCTCGTTATCCTTGCAAGTTAACCTCTGTATAACAGTGTAAGGCACTTTAGAGTATAAATTATAAGTATATGAAGTCTCGGCCTTCCTTATTGTTAGTGCTTTTATAGTAAGTATGGCTACCAATATCAATAGATTCCATTGTCGAAACTTGAAAGCGTTATACTGTGCTTCTTCCTATTTGAATTTTTAAAATCTTGCAGATGCCAGCTTACTCTCAATCAATATACATTTATGATAAAGCTGTGCATAGAGTGATTGGCTCTGATTTTATGTGAGCTCATGCTAATCTGTGCTTTATTTCTTCCCTCTTTGAGGTTCTTGTCTGATACTTGCCCTAAGCACCTATTCCAAGGCCGGCACCGCTTCCCGAGCCTCTGGACATCTTGCTCCGGACTTGGTCACTACTTAGATCGGGACAATTAAAACTGAATTGACTTGCCAATCGTAGCACTTAGCATATTAATTCAAGATAAGATAGGATCATCGGATATATGAAAGTTATGCCGCATGATTACCTATCGTCATTATGATGAGTCCCATCAATTTCAGACATCAATGGCAATTCAAAGTTGCAAAGTTTACGAAGGGGTAATGGTTGGTGAAGTTGATGGGTTCCGAGTCTATCTTAGACTCTTAGTTGAAGGGTTGTTTTTCTTTTGTTATTCTATAAGCCAGTTTGTTTGAACAATGATACAGTGGTTTCGGACAGCAATTCCCTGTTGGAGCATGAACTTATATCTAAACCTAAACCTCAAAGGTGTTCCTCGGAGTCATCTGACACGGCAATTTGATTATAACGGTCAGTGACGTTAGTTAGTTATTTATTACACGGCAGGGTCCCCGGTCGGAACAGCCGGACGACCAGATGAAGCTACAGGAAGCTCCTCTCGTCGTCGGATAGTCCCGATGTGAAAAAACGTGGAACCGGACCAAAAACGTTCGAAGTCCCTCTCCTATCCTATCTTCGGGGATTTACGAAGCCCTTTAGAGACTCGTCCTTATGTTCTCTCTCATGTAAAACATCTCGTGTCCCCCTGTCCCGTCGGGTGACTCGGACGCTGGTCCGATATCTAAACAGTAGGATAGTCGAATGCCCACGGCGCACTTGATGCTGGTGCTGTTGCGTGGACCCCCGGCCACATCCTGAATGGATCCAATCCTAAATTTGACCACAGAGGTTCACATACTTACCCCACTTAGATATCAATAGATTACTGACCTTGTACTTGCCGCGCGAAGCGATGGCTCACCTCTACTTCATATGTCAAGAAAGCTGTCCCAACCCTTTACATGTCAAGAGGAACCCGGTCATTTGGTGATCAAAAAAAGGGTCATTGCTTGCGCATGGCAAGTACTTACGGGGCCATTAACTGTGGACGAGTCATCGCTGAAATTGGGACCGCTTGTTATTCAATTCCTTTCTGTATTACAGTATGTTTTTCGGTAGTATGTTTTTCGGTATGTGGTACCTATCTGCTCCTCAACTCAGTAAGGAAGTGACCTCTTCATCCCTTCATGAAAACATTTGAACTGTTTCAGCATTCAACAGTTCACCCATGAAGGGAAGTGGTAGCATCGAACGGGGCAGATCAATTTGACTCATGACATCCAAAAGACTCGGATCTGTGAACCGTGATTTAGAGCCTTTCCAATGAAGTTGGGCATTCTCTCTTTTATGGCAATGTACGCATACCAATAGGTATCAGATGGATTAAAGAGCGTAGATAAGATAGCAGGTAGCGAGTTCAAGTTGACGAAATAGAATGAGTGCAATTCCTGTCTCCAAAATAAGCTGCAATTACTCCGAATTATTTGATCAAGTTAAACGGCGGAAGACCTGATCTGAGCAACACAAAATTTCTCGGTAGAGGCGAGACATGTAGTCCTACCTCACAACCGTAAATGAGATGCAGGTCGAAGTAGTAGGGAGAAGGGAATATTAATAGTACCTGCTCGTGAGGAACTAAGTCGTGTAAGGGCACTGTTATAAACTCAGATTGGACAGAAGATAGTAGTTACCAGTGCCGTGTTTATCAGGACGTCGAAACAAACAGTGTGGGAAGTAATCGGAGGACATGCGTTCAATAGCACACATATGTAGGTACAAGATAAGTATGTTCGTTTACTACACGTCTAATCGACACCGTCTATCAGAGCTCCGAGCGCGTGTTACCGAGTGTAGCTAGACTAAGTAACGGTGAGATTGAAGGATCTACTGTACATCTAACAGACAATGTCTATCGAAGCTCCAAGCTTGCGTGTTGGTTCAAATGACCGAGCGTAGCTGTTCTAAGTAGGGAGCAAGTGAATCTGTTTCCGTACTGGAGCGTGGGAACGCGTATGTGGCTGTGCAACGAGGTGAGACACGACAGAAGAGCAGCTAGACGACGCAAACCTAAGTCGCTGAATATCACAATAATCACTGGCGGTAGCAGAAACCGCCTGGAAGTTGCTGGATTTCGATTCTGTGGATGAGGAGGTAAGCATAGATCTTTCTCCGAAACAGCTAGTGTTGCCGGCTGAACGTTACGTTGAATCTTTATGGATCCCCGCTAGTCTATCCGGATGTTTTGGCACAGTGCGATGACATCGATGGTGTTAAGGATGGGATCATCGAACTTGTGTGAGTATGACCCGACGGGACTGATTTGTGTGACGATAATGGTGGGACAAAGAGGCGGGGATGATTGGGTAAGTATATCAACCGTTTTTATCGAGGAAAAGTGTGCATATCCGCGTATATAACCTGGGTCAGAAAGTTTACCGGTCTTTTACACTGGCGAGCGAAGTTTCGTTTATACTTCTGTAAGTTTGAAACGGTTCTTTTCATGTCTCGAACTTATTCCTAACCTCGATTTTTCTTCTTTTTCTTATTAAATATATGGTTCCTGTTGCCATAGGATTGGTTCCGTTACGTCGTATACAACGACACATCCTACGAGGACGACTGACTCTCGGAGAAGAATTGGGCTTTCGCTGCCAACTTGGACCCGTTCAACATCTCCACTTGGTCTGGCGACCTCTCCGCTTTCTGCGATTGCTAAGGCAAACTCTTGACCTACCATGGTCAAGCAGACGGACACATCTCTTCCGAGAACTCTGAGGAATACTGCGACAGAATCTCCGACATCAAGGGGTTGGACAGCTCTGAACTCGATGAATTTTACAGGTTTTTCAGGATCAGTGTGGTGGGCCGTTGTTCGGGTGGTGTAGGATTGGGAGATTGGACAGACGCTTGCTGGGTCTGGAGGTGAAACTAGTGTTGAGGAGTTGGATTTGGTCCGGGCGAGCAACGTGTTGATGACAATTTTTAGATGGGTAGAGGAAGGAGTTGCAGCTGAGACCATGTTGGGGACCAAATATGCTGATGACACGGTTTCGGACGGGGTGGCGTTCGCGAGGGCACATTGTAGGTATCCGTTGAGGAATACATATGATGGGACTGGGGTGTTGAGATTTGGACGGGTGGGAGAGGAAGAATAGCTTATCTGTCGCTTTTTTTTCTTCCTTCAGTCGTATGTCATTATTGACTTGAAATAACCTCAGTGTTTAACCATCCAATCATACATTGCTTCTACTGATTGTGATCTACTGCTTGCTCCAGGTCTCGGCTATATGCAGCTGCTCTTTAGTTAATCTCAATGGCAGTGTGCACCGGATTACGGTACGCATACCAACAATGCAGAATATATACTGATTGAATCTATCATAGTATCAAGCCGAACTTAACCTGAACTGGACTCAATGTCTCGTACGAGCAGTCCCGGGGAAACTCTTTATGCGAGTGTAGGAAATCGACAACAAAATTTGTCAGAGTGGAAGACCGCTTGGTAAGGATTTGAATGTTTGAATCCTTGGCGTCCGCGAGAGAAACCTCTCTACTGTGGAACTTAGTAAGGGGACATTGACTTCCGATCGCTGACGCTGAGTAAACGCAGCCTGCCACATGAATTATGAGCCCTTGCGCTTGCAAGCATTTTGGAGAAACTGAAATCTTTTTGCTGAAACAGTTTTCTCGTTTGAATAAAGGTGCGCATATTCAATATTCTTGAGTATTGGAACAAAATCCGACTCTTGGGTTTGTTTTTTTTTTCTCGGCTTCACCACTCCGTCTAAGCTGTGAAGTACAGAGATTCCTTAGAAATCCTCGTCATGGCACGCTATCACCCATACGCAAAAGGAATTTTTCCTTCGTAGTGATGAATCCGGTCTTTATCTCAGCGTTATGGGAGATCCGTTGACTGGGAAGGCTCCTAAAGAGTACGTTCCTCATTTCTTTTTTCATTAGTCAGTGATACTCATACTGATTAAATTGTCTACCAGGTTTCAAGTTGTCCAAATCTTTTTCCGCGAAGAACGTCTTCCTATCGCAGAGGGATGACATCGCTCGGATACCTCTATCACTCAAGCCATCCAAGGATCGTTGGCTCAGTCGATCATGGCAGCATCTAACTCGACAAACTCTGGTGGATGTCCTGTGCTTATGTTGGATCCAAGTGGCTTCCATTTCTAAAGTTATAAGACCATTGACCGAGTACATCGTATATCTCCTGGCTTCACGGTCCTATACTACTGAATCTCCTTCTATTCTTATTTATTCCTTTTTTTCGAGGACCGAGAGTTCCTCCTATAATATGACACTAATGAGCCTACCTGTATATATATTTTCCTATTTCTACAAGATAGTGGCATGAGGCGACCCACTTGCCCCTATCTTTCTGCGTTCATTCCTCAGTCATTATCATTACCTTGTGGCGTTCATTCATACTCTGTAGTTATTTATTTATCGAGACACTTACCTATTGTACAGCACTAGTACTAACTTCGTACTCTATTTACATACAGTCAATAACGTTCTCACTAGATATCTCGTATCAACTCTGAGTACTAGCTTCGCACTCTAGTCAGCTATGACGACACTCACTGGGGGCAAGAATGGCTAATTAGACCCTGAGAGTATCAAGACACTGAATTGGTGTTCTTTACAACCTGAATCAAAACACTATAGTACTCGGCCCGCCACTCGGCTCACTCCGGTTGTCTATATTTGTTTGTCTGTCGTTATTTACATAAGTACCTATCCAAGTGCCAATTCTACTGCATTTACGGCCCCTAGAGATGCAGCAGTATCATTCTCATCACTTTCTCTAGATCTCCGTTCTGTGGCTACCTTATATTCGACTTCTCGATGGTAGTGTGCGCTAAATTGAATTGCTCACTGTCACGGTACGCATACTTATCAATAATACAAGAATAAGTATACCTGAGTCTATCATAGTGTCAGTCGAATGATTGAAACAATGCATAGTCCGACTCGGATCTGGACTTAATGTCTCGCACTAGAAGCCCCGGTGTGTAGGAAACCGATGACAAAAACTTGCCAGAGTGGCAGATCGCTTGATAAGAATTTGAATGCTTGAATCCTTCGGTTCCGCCAAAAAGAACTCTTCGTTGTGGGATTTGGTAAAGGGAATTGAATCTAGTACACTGAATCTGAGTCACTGCAGCACATCATGAATTGTGAACCCTTGCGCTCATGAGTGTTCTTGAAGGAACTATATTTTTTGCTGAAATGCTTTTCCTTCTGCCTGAGTCAAGGCGTTCATACTACTCATTTCGACATTCAATGAGTCCCGGGAGTGCATCCGAAGCTCGGAACAGAATCCGAGTCTTGGGTCTGGTTCTTCTCGGCTTGAACATTGTGTCTAAGCTGAAGAGAGGCTGCTAGGGAGGAGGCTGGCTTCAAGTTTCTCGGAAATTTTTATGGCACGTCAAGTGCTTCAGCGTAAAATACTAAGGGTATAAAGGGACTTGGAAAAGCCTCTAAACATCCCAGTTTCTAGTTCTCTAGTAGCTTCAACATCACTTAAACTCTCTGAGCTCTTCGCACCATCTATTCAACTATGTTTTCTAAAACGCTCTTGTCATTCTCTGGCACGATCACTCTCCTCGCTTTTGCTGCAAACGCCACTCCTACTGCCGATATTGACTGGGATGCACATCAGTGGATGGCACCTGATACCAATGATCTTCGTGGGCCTTGTCCTGGGCTGAACACGTAAACACTCCAATATTCTGTTTCTTTATGGATGTTTCTGACTAGGTTTCTTCTTGATTGTAGCCTCGCTAATCATGGTTTTCTTCCAAGAGATGGAAAAGGATTAAATGTTTCTATCATTCTGGATGCAAGTTTGAGTGAGTAGTAGCCACAGCTCAAAGTTTTGTTCCAGACTGACAGTACACCAATAAATAGAGGGATACAATCTACAATCTGAAGTCATCATTGTTCCAGCAAAACTTGGGTTATTGACTACCAATAACCCATCCAGTTTTACACTTGATGATATCAAACTGTACGTCCTGAAGCCTGAAGTCTAAAGATCTACCATCGATAGCTGACGTTTGGATCCCACCTTTCTACAGTCACGGTACTATCGAGCACGATGCATCTCTCTCAAGAGAAGATCTCGCCTTGGGTGACAATGTCCATTTCAACGAAACGATCTTTTCCACTCTTGCGAATTCGAATCCTGGCTCCGACTTCTACGACGTAGCTTCCGCAGGGAAAGTGCAGCAACTTCGTCTTGAAGATTCAGAAACTAGAAACCCTTTTAATAACACCAATACGGAGAAGGAAATTGGTATTCGTAGTGGTGAATCCGCTCTTTATCTCAGCGTTATGGGAGATCCAGTAACTGGAAAGGCTCCAAAGGAGTATGTTCTCGGTTCTCTCTTCTTTGATCAGTAATACTTGTGCTGATTGGATCGTTTGCCACTAGGTTTGTTCAAATCTTTTTCCGTGAAGAACGTCTTCCCATCGCAGAAGGATGGCATCGCCCAGAGACTCCTATCTCTTTAGCTACTCGGAACCCATTGGTTCAGTCGATCACGGAAGCATCTAATTGGACAAGCTCTGGTGGATGTCCAGTGATTATCTTGGACCCAAGTGGTGACCATTTCTGAAGTTTAGATGATCACTGACCAAGTATCTCCCGGTTTCAGTCACGGCCCTCATACAATTCTTATCTATTACTTCTCGAGGATTTAGATTTCCTCCTACGGTTGATATTTCTTATGTTGATATTTGGAATACAGCCTTCCCATTTCTATATCTTCAAGTTCTCAGTTCTATACACGACTCCTTGCCCCTGTAACTCTTTCCGCGTCACGGTTCACTATTTGTTTAACACCTCAGTCATTCCCACTATCTTGTGTGAACTCTGAGGTGTATAATCGTGTTCTGTAGTTATTTATCGAGACCTTTACTTATTAAGTACAGTGCTAATTTCGTACTCTAACTACGACAGGTACTGTACATTTAATAAATAGTCGTTCTCGCTAAATGTCTAGATCTGAGCCCTAAGTACTAACTTTGAAGTTCGCACTCTAGTCAGCTACTATGACGCTTATTTATGCTCCCTATTCTTTCCGGAATACAAAAGCCAGCGAATGGAACGTAATGAGATATGCGTACGAATATTGCCGGTGCTTTAGGGGCCAGTAAGTTGTACGCTTCATCAGCAACTTCGTGGTCGGTCAGCCTGGCCTTGAAGAGAATACGAGAAGAGAAGTCGTTCATATTGAAATCTGAGAGCCTGGCACCTAGGACACGAAAACCCATGATCTATACAAAAAGGTCGAGACTCCACCCCAGCCGGCTTGTCGGTGGTTTCAAAATAGCTAGACGGCTTACCGTACCTCGCGAATATCGTTTTTCGCTATGTTCCTATCTCCTAATGCCATACAAGGTTTATAGACAAGACTTTTTGGGATTCACAGTCCTCCAAAGGCAATGATTGGTTCTAGCCACACAGTGACTGTGTCATAGTAGGTCACGGACCTTTGGCAGGTTCTAGTAACCACAGCTCATTGTTGATGGCCCACGGGCTTCACTGATTCAAAAACGAACATAGTTACATAGCTCTTCGGACTTGGGAGAAAACAGTGTTTCAAGTTCCGTATGCAGATTCTCAATTTGTCTTCTATACTTATCTGATGGAAATCTTTACTTTCTCCGAAATAAACTGGTTTGTTTTTATAGCGTTAACAATAATAAAAATGTCTCAACCGTGCCAATAATTTTATATGTAGCGACCAGTTTTCAAGATCCCGAGACGAAAAATGGTTTCTTTAAAACATCATCTGCCTCCATCTGAGCTTCCATCGCTTCTTCCTTCTTCCCGAGATCCTTCAAACAAAAAGAAACTCTCATTAACGATTTGTGTAGCGTCCTTATGATCCTAACTCTTTCTTGAGTATGGGGGTCAGCCGAAGTCAGTCTATAGGACAAAATGACAGCCTTTCGAGCAATTGCCAGGGCTTTATCGCTTCTACCCAGATCGGACAGAATAAAAGAGAGGTTGAGTTGGGCGTTGGCTAGATCCATACTGGAGATTTCGGGGTTCTCACACTCAAGGACAGTAAAATGATGAACGGCTTCCTCCGCTCCGTCTAAAGCGGTCTCCAAATCAAGTTCGTGGACTCGTTTTCGGGATAAAGCGGCGTCTCGGCTGTTTAACGAGGTCATGGAGGTCATGGCTGTTATAGGATCAGGTGATGTGGATGTCTGTATACTTGAACTTGAAGACGGCAACTCCCCATGCGTAGGTTCGCTGAGTTTCGCGGAGAGGTTATACAGAACTGTTGCGAGCTCCACCCTCAGGCTCTTATCTTCTCGGAACGCCTCCCTATAGAGCTCTACGCACTCTTCCCAAATCTTGACAAGCTCAGATCCTCCTTTGCGTCTTTCTGCTTCGTAGTTTTCTCCTTTCCTTGGGCTCTGCTTCGTGGGAGAGGACGAAATCCTTGAATCGACGAGCAAGTCCCTCAAACATCTCCCCACGTACATTAAAGACCTGGCTAGGGCAGTCACATTCTTGTAGTCGCGATTCATGGATAAAATGGTTCGACGGAGAGCGACGGCATTGCGCGCGGCTATTAGAGCCTCGTTGTGATGTTGGAGTGATCGGAGACGGCGACATTCCGTGTCGTAGTCATGGGCTTGGGAAAAGAGGTTGACATGCTCCATGCTCGAAGCAAATGTAGCAGGAAAAGTAGAAAGATTAGGTGAAGAAGATGAAAAGTTGAGGGATGTGGGTGAGGGAGGGATGCGAATCGCTCCTGCGACCGATCTTGGAGAGGTAGTTACGTTTTCCAGTGTCGGTAGAACAGGATTTGACAGTGCTCGAATATGGGTTCGGTCACCTGGACCTGCGGCCCTTGCCATACCAAACGAAACTGTGGGAACATTTGTCACCGACGAAGGCGCGGAGGATGGACTCGGCAATGATACACTCGATGCAGACGTTATACTTGTACTGGTTGTGTCCGATCGGATGACTGGAGGCGGTTTTCTCTTTACCACTCTTCTGTTCGGATTCTTGGTTTGCAGGTGGACGTTGAATGTCAAATCTTCCATGCTAGAGTCTCTCGTAGCACTCGAGCCGACACTTGTGGGGGGCTTAACGAATCCACGAGTAGGGATATCTCGTGTGCGAGGTAAGTCCAAACTACCACGACCGCGATCTGTGGCTAATCTAGCCTTGAGAGTCGAGGTCCCATATCTTCCCTGTACACCGGTCCGATATTTGGTAATATTTTGAGTATAGAAAGCGTTGGATCTGGGACTCGCCGGTACTTGAGGGTGGGCCCGGTCACTTCGTCGCAAGAGCTCGTCCAGTTTCCTGTTCACTTGCACGTTATGATCGCCGAGTTTTCTTTCGATTCGAACCGCTGTCAAAGCCTATATTGAAGGAATTCTAGAATTATATACGATGTAAAAACTTATTCATTAAGGAAGGACGTACTGTAAATTCATGAAAACAGCTCGCGATGTGCTTCTCTACATCCTTCAAAAGGGATTCAATCCCGTCGCGATGAAACCATTGTCTAATCCCCGATGTATTTTTTGTTAGGGGGGCCTTTTGACATTTCTCAAGTGCGTGCTGCAATTCACTAATAGACGAAGAAAGTCAGTTATACCAGGCCTATTGGATTATACAAAACAAGTCGCTCGCCTTTTCAATTTTGCAATCGATTTGGCCAGTCCCGGCGAAGTCCTCATGCTTATTCTTCCTGCTTCTAACTTCAGTCGCCTCAATGAGTCAGATATACGATCAACGATAAGTCGGTGAGATTCTTGATTGTATTTTACCTGTCAAACGCTCATCAATATGATTCCAACTTGATGGCCGCTTTTCGAATTGAATCAAAAGAACGAATAGAAATAGATTACAATATTCGACTATGGCGGGGAAAGAGAGGGGCAGCAGAGATGAATGAATGCTACTTACTCGGTTTATCGAGTCCTTCAACTGAAGTCCAAGACCAACAATCGTCGTCAAAGTTGCTATTATCTCCGTCATTTTTGAGGCCGACGTTCCGGGAGACTTTGCTGTTGCTTGGGTCAACGCTCAGCAAGAGCGAGATAGGAAACGCGGGAGAAACTTGGACAACTTTTTTCCAACTGGAATTGAATGATACGATCTGATTTTGACAGCAGGACTATGGTCAAAGTTCGAGCATACCTTGAAAGGCCGCAAACTCCTCAAGGCAATAACGAAGAGAGCGCGATAGGAAGCGGGGGAAAGCAAGTGGGAAGGGGACCTGGACAGTGAGAGCAAGATAGCAAGTGGGAAGAACGAGAGATGGACCAAGAAGTTTGACTATAGGGTCGCTCGGGAACAGAATGACATCGAAGCTTCCTCTCTACCTGCTATACATAGCGATGAACGGCATGGGGCTAGTAGCACGAGGAAACACAGGATAGGCAGTTGTCAGTACTAGTAAGGGGCGTCAGAAGACAGAAGTCTTGCTAAGCTCGGAGCGTACCGCATATTGTTACTCACAAGTTCTTGTTCCGGTTTCCGTTGTTTGGATCTTTGAGGTGTAATATGGACTGGGGGATAGGTGTTGGTGCGGTCGGCCAGATTCCTGACACAACCATATATAGAATTTCGTGCTATAAGAAGAAAAACTTCACCAGAACTACGTTACTCTCATGGAGAACTCTACTGTTATAGAATTTTTGGCCCACATGATAAGATTATCCGAGAAGAAGACTGTCATTGTGATCCTCGTTTTTTCTTGCGAGGACAGAGAATCTCTACCGAATCGGGATCCCGCCACCGGCATCAATGTACAGTTCGCCGCCTACATTACGAGGCCGACTGAAAGGAGGAATCGTCTTTACACGCAACCTTATGCCTCGGTCACCGATGTGGTCTTGTTTGTCAAGACCTTGATTACCAATCAGGCATCAGAACCTTTCACCCGAGTTTGTCGCTCTTCCTCAGCCCGGTAACAGTTGATGAGTCATTTCAGGCCTCGTACTTGCCACGCTTGTGGTGGCCCACTTCACTTTATATATACACACGAAGAGTGTTAAGTATATATCGTCAGTCTGGTTACACGAGACTAGATTCACAGTCCTCCAAAGGCAATGATTGGTTTTAGCCACACAGTGACTGTGTTATAATAGGTCACGTACCTTCAGGCTCCAGTAGCTTGAACCACAACTCACTTCTGATGGCCCGTGGGCTTCACTGGTTCCTTTTCGGACTTAAGAAAAAACAGTGTTCCAACTTTTCCGTATGCAGATTCTCAATTTGCCTTCTATATCGGATAGGAAGCTTCACCTTTCTCCAAAATAAACTGGTTTATTTTTATAGCGTTAACAATGTCCCAACAGCGCCAATAGTTATACGTAGTGACCGGTTTTCTGTTGGATTCCGTGTTTTGTGTCAGTCTGACACTCGCTCGATTCATCAGTTTTATTTTACTTAAATAGTTATGTACAAATTGGGAACCTCGTGCGCTTGCTCCGAGTTCCCTGCCTAATCCATGAATTTTGTATCTTTTGTCGATTTCCGTCGCTCTCGTTGTCCTGCCTTTAGCGAAATTCTACATTTTCAAGATCCCGAGACGAAAAATGGTTTCTTTAAAACATTATCTGCTTCCATCTGAGCTTTCATCGCTTCTTTCTTCTTCCCGAGATCCTTCAAACAAAAAGAAACTCTAATTAACGATTTGTGTAGCGTCTTTATGATCATAACTCTTTCTTGAGTATGGGGGCCAGCCGAAGTCAGTCTATATGACACAGTGACAGCTTTTCGAGCAATAGCCAAGGCTTTATCGCTTCTGCCCAGATAGGACAGAATAAAAGAGAGATTAAGTTGGGCGTTGGCTAGATCCATACTGTAGATTGCGGGATTGTCACGCTCGAGGATAGCGAAATGATCAACGGCTTCCTCCGCTCCGTCTAAAGCGGTCTCCAAATCTATACTCGAAGACGGTAACTCCTCATGCGTAGGCTCGCTGAGTTTTAAGGAGAGGTTATACAGAACTGCTGCGAGTTCCACCCTCAGGCTCTTATCTTTTCGGAACGCCTCCCTATAAAGCTCTACGCACTCTTCCCAAACCTTGACCAGCTCAGATCTTACTTTGCGTCTTTCTGCTTCAGACTTTCCTCCTCTCCTTGGGCTCTGCTTCGTGGGAGAGGAAGGAGACCTGAAATCGACAAGCAATTTTCCCAAACATACCCCTACGTGGATCAAAGACCTGGCTAGGGCAGTCACGTTCTTGTAGTCGTGATTCATGGATAAAATGGTCCGACGGAGAACGACGGCATTGCGCGCGGCTTTTAGAGCCTCGTTGTGATGTTGGAGCGACCGGAGACGGCGACATTCCGTGTCGTAGTCATGAGCTTGGGAAAAGAGGTTGACATGCTCCATGGAAGCAAATGTAGCAGGAAAAGTAGACAGATTAGGTGAAGAAGATGAAAAGTTGGGGGATGTAGGTGAGGGAGGGATGCGAATCGCTCCTGCGACCGATCTTGGAGAGGTATACGTAGTTACGTTTTGCAGTGTTGTCGGTAGAACGGGGTTTGATAGTGCTCGAATATGGGTTCGGTCACCTGGACCTGCGGCCCTTGCCATCCCAAACGAAACTGTGGGAACACTTGTCACCGACGAAGGCGGGGAAGACGGCAACGATACACTCGACGCAGACGTTATACTTGTACTGGTTGTGTCCGATCGGATGAATGGAGGCGGTTTTCTCTTTACCACTCTTCTGTTTGGATTCTTGCTTGGCCGGTGGACGTTGAATGTCAAATCTTCTATGCTAGAGTCTCTCGTAGCACTCGAGCCGACACCTATGGGGGGCTTAACAAATCCACGAGTAGGGATACCTCGTGTGCGAGGTAAGTCCAGACTACCACGACCGCGAACTGTGGCTAATCTCGCCTTGAGAGTCGAAGTCGTATATCTTCCCTGTACACCGGTCCGATTCTTGGTAATATTTTGAGTATAGTAAGCATTGGACCTGGGACTCGCCGGTGCTTGACGGACACTTCGTCGCAAGAGCTCGTCGAGTTTCCTGTTCACTTTCACGAGTTTCCTGTCCACTTGCACGTCATGATTGTCGAGTTTTCTTTCGGTTCGAATCGCTGTCAAAGCCTATTCAAAGAATCTGGAATTATGCACGATGTGAAAACTTATTCACTGGAAGAACGTACTGTAAATTCACGAAAACAACCCGTGATGTGTTTCTCTACGTCCTTCAAAACGGATTCAATCGCGTCACGATGAAGCCATCGTCTCATACCCGACATATTTTTTGTTAGGGGGGCCTTTTGACATTTCTCAAGTGCGTGCTGCAATTCACTAATAGACGAAGAAAATCAGTTATACCAGGCCCATTGGATTATACAATACAAGTCGCTCGCCTTTTCAATTTTGCAATCGATTTGGCGAGTCCCGGTGAAGTCTTCATCTTTATTCTTCTTGCTTCCATCTCCAATTGCTCCAATGAGCTAGATATACGACCAATGATAAGTCGGTGAGATTTTTGATTGTATTTTACCTGTCAAATGCTCAGCAATATGATATTAGATAGTCCAGCTTCATGGCCGCTTCTCGAATTGAATCAAAAGCACAAATAGAAATAGGTTACAATGTTCGACCGTGACCGAGAAAGAGAGGGGGGCAGCAGAGATGAATGAATGCTACTTACTTGGTTTATCGAGTCCTTCAACTGAACTCCAAGGCCAACAATCGTCGTCAAAGTTGTGACTATGTCCGTCATTTTTAAGACCGACGTTCCTGGAGACTTTGCTGTTGCTTGGGATAACGTACGCTCAGCAAGAGCGAGACGGGAAATGCGGGAGAAACTTGGCCAACTTTTTCCAACTGGAATTGAATGATACGATCTGATTTTGACAGCAGGACCAATGGTCAAAGTTCGAGCGTACCTTGAAGGCCGCAAAATCCTCGAGGCAAGAACGAAGAGAGCGCACTAGGAAGCGGGGGAAAGCAAGTGGGAAGGGGACCTGGACAGCGAGAG
The DNA here is from genome assembly GCA_004369135.1 of Dendrothele bispora CBS 962.96. Lineage (NCBI taxonomy): Eukaryota > Fungi > Basidiomycota > Agaricomycetes > Agaricales > Dendrothele > Dendrothele bispora. The sequence continues at coordinate 85,857 of ML179328.1, forward strand.
TAAGATAGCACTAGTGGGAAGAACGAGAGATAGACCAAGAAGTTTGACTATAGGGTCGCTCGGAGGGAATTAACTGACATCGAAGCTTCCTCTCGACTTGCTGTACATAATGAACGGCATGGGGCTAGTAGCACGGGGAAACACAGGGTCAGTACTGGTAAGGGGCGTCAGAAGACAGAAGTCTTGCTAAGCTCGGAGTGTACCGCATATTGTTACTCACAAGTTTTTGTTCCGGTTTCCGTTGTTTCTGTATTTTTGAGGTGTAATATGGGCTGCGGGATAGGAGGGTAGTGTTGGTTCGGTCGGCCGGATTCCTGGCACAACCATGAATACATAGAGTTTCGTGCTATAAGAGAAACTTTACCAGAACTGCGTTACTCTCATGGAGAACTCTACTGTTATAGAGTTTTTGGCCCACATGATATCGGGTTATTTGAGAAAGAACACGGACATTCGTCTTGCGGAGACAGAGAACACTACCAAATCGGAATCCCGCCACCGGTATCAATGTACAGTTCGCCGCCCTGTCCCGTCCTGGAAGAACACGAGGCATTGGAGACCAATCAATAATGTTCAGAAGCTGACCAATGGCAATGAAAGCGCGATAGAATGTGCCTTCATTTCCCAGAATAAGTTCTATGTAATCTGATCCTTGCTCAGCACTGGTCCGTTGAGAGAAGAAGCATGAAGAGGTAAACTCTAGAGGTTTCAATGAATTGAGAATAAAACACGATGTGGATAAAAGCTGCGGTTTTGCCTCAGCGTGGACCGAGTCGACTTGAATAGTTTGTGTCTCGTCGATTACCGGCTTAGATGACAGACTGTCACGGTATATGTAGAATTTCCTTGCTCGCATCAAGACTAGATAGATACGGTGTTAGATGTAATGAAGAATGGTGGTAGTTAAGGTGCTTTTTCGTAAGTGGCGGTTTAATGAGAGAGAGACCGTATACACCAGGGAAAGGAGCATATCTTGGATATGAAGATGGTTCTTGTTAGAGCGCTCGTCTCTGACCTCGGATTCTAACTCGGCTGCAGAACATGTTGTTTCACCGGCAGGCCCTTCGCCCGACAATGGGAAGGAGTGACATCATATATAAGTATACTTATTACGGCGAGCGGGAGCGTTTTGTTAACCTTCGTGATATCGATAGTCTTAAGAATTCGGACTTATCAGATACTTACGCGCGTGCAATTGTGTGATAAGTCGTCTATTAACCGGCTTTCACAAAAGCTGAAAAGCTGAAATATCTAGTGGCATATGTGTAGCAGACTGAGTAGTTCAAGAAGGCTCATCCAACTCCTCTACGTACATACTTTTCTTTGTAGCTGAAAGTTATTATATCAGTGAGATCATATATCAAGGGATTTTGAGCGCTCAATCCGATAGCAGACCGGCGCTTTGAATTTACATAAAAAGTTCGACATTGTCCTACCAAAAGTTTCACCGAGATGAACGTCAAACTTGAGGGAGAAGCACTATCGTGCAACTGAAAGATTAGAGTTTGGGGTTTCAAACTTCATATGTCATTGGTATGTAAACAAGTTTTTTATATATGCTCTGGAAATAATCCATCTACTAAAGGATGAGAAATGTCGGACCTGTTTTCTATCAGCCTTATCCTAAAAACTAGAAGTCCACGATGCAATGTTTCGAGGTCTCATTCTCCGAGTCATTTTCATGTGTAGCGCTGTCAGGAATCTCTGCAGTATATTCGGTTAGATTACAGTCTAGTATATATAACTAATCAAGAAGGAGATTCGGACTTGGGACAATGAATACTGATATATGATACTACATGGCTCTTGGACGCTGAATCATCAAAAGTATGCATGATATCTTCATATATATGACCTATGTCATCGTAGACGAATATAGGCAATATGGATATAGACTGATCAGTCAAAGAATACCGGAGGACCTTGATACATACTTAGCGGTACCCGTTAGAGCCAAATAAGTACTATCGGGGAAAGATTTCTGCGGGGAAATGAACGTGAGCTGTTTCAGACAATTAATCATGGTTCTGTGACTATGGTAAGTAGATAGTGGGAAGAAAGACAGTTCTACGCATGTCTATTGCTTCTTGTAAGTTGTCTCAAAATGTAAGTGTTAGTAAAAACGGCATCCTAGGTAATAAAGCTCGTGAAGTACTGCGAGGTCTTCTGGGAAGTAATATTTGAAACTGATGTATTTTGGATCTCTACGCATTCGGACTTCCGAGATACTCTTCTGTAGTATGGTAAGCAGTCCAAAGCCCACACTAGCTTTTCGTCTGCCTTTGCCCTAGGTATTAAAGCTCGCGAAGTAGTACTGTAAGAAATATGCGAAGTCTTTGGGATGTATTTGAAACTGATGGTTTTTGAATCTCTCTACCATTCCTAGAACTTCCGGGATACTCTTCTTTAGTATGATAAGGCAGTCCAAAGACCGTACTAGCCGTCTTTCGTCTTGGGACCCCTTGTGCCCTCGAAAGCTGTCACCCAAACGCTAAATACTCCAACTTCAAGATAGGGGTGTGTTAGCCGCACAGTGCCATCACAACTACAAACAAAGAGCTTCCGGGCTCGGCATCAACGTCAATCACGAAATCCGAAGTCGGTGTATTAGCTTGCGAGATAAGATAGGCCTCTTGCAGTAAGTTTACAGGTAGGTAAGTAGTTGAATGAGTGCGGGACGCCACGTATGTAAAGCAAACGCAAATCATCTATCTAACGTCTACATGCTACGTGTAAACCCCGCACGTTTTTGCAGGGCCACGGTCATAGATATGTACATATTTATATACTCTACATATCTACCTGTACATAATACATCTATCTATATACTACTATCAGTGGCCCTCCGGTTCTGGTCTCAGCACTGCACGTGTAGAGACATGAAATTGTTGGTCGGTTATACATATGTGCGCATATGGGATTATTGAGAACAGTCCTTCTGCATGGATGTAGACCTATAAGGTTATAGGCCGTGACACTTGAAATGTTACTCGAAGTCGTATAGTTAGAACTGGGTATAATTAGATATAAGGAGCGAGCCATGTAGGTTCGCAGGTGAATGGGGATGTAGACTCGAACCAATCGCTCTGTAACAGTCGATCAAAGCTTCGCCGACGGGTGTGATCGACTGTCGTCACAAGTCTTGTGGGTGACTGGCTCGAGTCTAGAGTATGGGCAAGTAATAAGGAAGGTTTTGGGTCTTGATGTGAAAGCTGAGCGGCCAGTTGATGATTTGATCATGATCAAAGTTGCGGAAATCAAAGCGATACCTGTAAGAGAGTAGTTGAGTATATATGTTGCCGCCGAGACGTGCTTGATGGGACAGCGTGAGTACATAGAATCGACCCAAGAGACCAAAGGTTAGTTATAAGTAGCGTTTTTCTAGTTACCGTCGCCTCAGCGACCTACTCATAACGCAAGTCGCTGCGCATGGATATGAGAGGCTGAATTTTGTAGGAAGTGAGCAACGCTATCATTCGAGTATAAATAGGTAACCTTCATCCTGACGGAAATGAGGGTTGTTCTGCCTTGTTACTATCGCTCCGTCTCTATACACAAGTCGTGATTGTAGTCGCCCCCTTGAATTCACTTGGAGTGCACGAGTCTTTTGAGCTCCTGGATCGAGGGTTCGACAGGCCTAATTTCGCTTTATACTTGTATGTTATCAACGTAGTGGGTATAACATCAGACCATTTCGGTTATGGACTCGAGCATTCCTCGATCCATCTACATATGTGTGCAATTGAACTTCAGTTCGAGACGTTGATCTAGAGTACTAGTCTGGCAGGAACGGCGGCCCAACCTGAGCGCTGTCCTTGGTCCAGGTGGTAGATTACTCTGCTCCGCAACGTGCGGGGAACCTTAAAGGTTCAGCTGGCTGCACCCGTTCTGACGGTGTCTTGGAAAATGCAGAGATTCGGCGCGGATGTCCGGTATTTCACGGTTTGGTGGCGCTGTATGGCATTTGGCGGTTTTGATTGGCGGTCTTTTATTTACATAGCCAGTCCTGTATTTGATAGTACGATAGTACGATGCTCGACCCTCCAAAAATATGAGTTAGGAAGCTGGTTGAGAGAGACTTTTGCCTTGCTGAGGTGTATAAACACAAGTACTAGAATAGACATTGATAGGAGAAGGTTTCCTGGGTATATTACTTGGAGGGATCGGGTGGGGTTGTGTTGCAGTCAGCTGATAAGACTTGTGGACGTGGCAGAACGCTATACCCGAAGCGGATGGCAACGGATCAAATGGCGAAAGTTTGGCACAAAGGACGTAGACAAACAAAGGTCTTTGGGCAGTTTCTGGGTTATTTCGATGGCACAAAAAAAAACAGAGGACACGGAGGAAGTGCGAGTGGTAAAAGAGCAAGAAATGAGCGAAAATCGAGGACGTTTGGAGGGAAATTTGGGGAGATATGTGTGATCGGGAGCGTGTGATTTGATATTTTTCGTGCCGAAAAGGGCCGTGGGTTCGCAGGTTGGGTTTTCGTTGGACGTTTTTGTTCGTTTTCCTGGATATTTTATATATCGCACTTTTTCTGTTGTGCGTGTCTTTTCACCTCCACACTCTTTTGCGAACACACACGCTCTCTCCAAAATTACCCTTTTCTAACGGTCCTTTCTCCATTTTTCCCCTTCGTCCCGCTCTCTTTTTTTCTCCTCCTTTTTCACTTGCCCCATGGACGACTCCCAGACAGCCTTTGCTTCTCAATACCCTTCTTACCCCTTCGACCTCGACATGATGAAGGTACGTGGCCTGCTCACCCGTTTTCTGTCTTTTTTTCTGACTTTTTACCCCGTTTTTAGCGGTCTATGGACAGCGTAGGCGGCCCCGATGCGAAAAAAGCCCGTTGGTCTCCCACCTATAACCAAAACTCGAACAGCCCGCCCAACTCTGCGTCGCAGCGAGATGTGTATGCCAACTATGGCTACGGGCCGCAGGCTTCTATCAACCAGACCGGTTTCAACACCTCCCCGTCCAACTCTGGTTTCAACAGCAGCCCTCTTTATTCTACACCCTCCTTGTCCATCAATACCCAGACCAATGGAAGCCCCATGGGCTCTCAAATGAGCCCCAATACCGCCTCTGCCTCTTTCCAGCAACAACAGCCAGCTCCCAGCCCCAGCGGAACCCCCGCTTATGGTGGCTTTGGCCAGTACAACATGCTCGGAATGGGCATTCCCGGTATGAACGTGATTGGCGGCTTTCCATACAACGGTCAAATGGCCAACTTTTCTCAGGTGCGCCGGTTTTATCGCTACATTTTTTTATACTTGGTTTTTTTCGGGGCAATTTATTGACACACTTTACAGCAGCGTCTTCCCTCTCTTCAAATTCCCAACTCAGCCGTTACCGGCCCTCAGAGTGCTTACTCACCAGTAGCGCTTTCTGCTGCTCTTGCTGGTGGTAACAGCCCTACTGGCCGTACTGTCTACGTCGGCAACCTTCCTGCTACTGCCTCTGTTGATGAGCTCCTTAACCTCGTTCACTTTGGCCCTCTCGAGTCCATTCGAGTCCTCCCCGAAAAGTCCTGTGTCTTCCTGTCCTTCTTGGACGGTCAGACCGCAGCTGCCTTCCACGCAGACGCGACTATCAAAAAACTGGCCTTGCACGGTCAGGAACTCAAAATCGGTTGGGGAAAGCCTTCCCCTGTCCCTGCTCAAGTTGCCTTGTCCATCACTCAGAGCAACGCGAGCAGGAACGTGTACATTGGAGGTCTGGATGAAAACATGACAGAGGAACAGTTAAGGGACGAGTTGAGCAAGTTTGGATTGATTGATCAAGTCAAGATCGTCAGGGATAAGAATATTGGTTTCGTTCATTTCTTGAGCATCGCTGTTGCCAACAAGGTTCGTTATCTCTCGTTATTACCCCCTTACCTTTATTTCCAATTACCCTTTTTTTATCTTTTTCCTGCGTTTATCCGAGATTGGGCGGCAGTTCCTGGATGATTTGAGCTTTTTCGCTTACAATTTTTCTCTTTTGTAGGTCGTCGCGCAGCTCCCTTCTGAACCAGGCTGGAGCGGTAAACGTGTCAACTATGGTAAAGACCGTTGCGCATACATCCCCAAATCTCAACAAGCAGCAGCTCAACAAGCTCAAGCCGCTGCTGCCCAATCGCTTGTTGCCCAGTCCGCAGCTGCAGCTGCAGCAGCCGCCGCCGCTTCCTCTCCTCAATCAGGTCTCGCTGGTGGATCTTCCAATGGCGCGATTGTGTCTTCTCCCTTCACGCCTTATGCACCGTTTGGTGCTGGGGATGCGCTGAGCCAGGCTATGGTTGCTGCCGGTGCTGTTGGTATGGGAGGAAATGTCGGTCAGGGTGTGAACAGGACTGTTTATTTAGGCAACATTCACCCTGAGACGACGACGGAAGATTTGTGCAATGCTATTAGGGGAGGTGTGTTGCAGAGCATTAGGTATATGCAGGATAAGCATATTGCTGTGGGTGTCTTCTCTCAAAATTGCTTTAACGACTTGTCTGAAGTGTTGCTAACGTTCTCTCCCTCTCTCTCTTTTTTTACTTGGTTTTGTCTGCAGTTTGTTACATTTATCGACCCAGCTGCTGCGTTTACGTTCTTCCAAGTAGCCTCGTACCAAGGCATGACGCTTAACAACCGACGTCTCAAGATTGGTTGGGGAAAGAACTCGGGTCCTTTGCCTCCTACTTTGGCTTTGGCTGTCCACTCTGGTGCGACGAGGAACGTGTATATTGGAAACATCGAAGACTTTGAGACATTTACCGAAGAGAGACTCAAGAGAGACTTTGGAGAGTATGGGGATATCGAGTTGGTCAACTTTTTGAAGGAGAAGTGAGTTTTTTCTTTCTCTTTTTATGTGTCTTGTTGGCATGAAACTAATAGCACGTTGTCGTTTTACCTCCAGAAACTGCGCCTTTGTCAACTTCACCAACATTTCCAACGCTATCAAAGCTATTGACGGTGTCAAAAACAAGCCTGAATACGCTAACCTCCGTATCGCGCACGGTAAAGACAGGTGTGCGAACCCTCCCCGTTCCGGTCCTCAGGGTGCCTCTGGTGGTAGGAAACACGGTGGAGGACCCATGTCTGCCGTTTCTCCCAACGGTCCGTCCTTGGCTGACGGTTTGGGAGCTTCTGGTGAAGGAGAGGGTCTGCCGTCCGAGTTGGTGGACGCGATGGCTCAACAAGCAGCAGACGAAGAGGCCATGATCGCTGCAGGTGTGGTGGTCCCTGCTGGGGGTGTGATGGGTGTTAAGGCTGAGGAGATGGATGTCGGAGAGCCTGCCTAGAGGGGACTTGAAAGGAGGGCTGCACACATTAGCTTGTTGTTGCGTCTTTTTTTTAGGTCTCTTGTAGTAGTGTGTGCTGCTTCGTTCTCCACTATGGCTCTCTCGACATCTTTTTTTTCTCCTTTTTATTTTCTTCTTCAACATCCAACAAACAAACAAACGAGACGTTTCTGTCCCTGCCCCCTTATTTTTTGCTCTTTTTTCTTTTTCTTTCGAGAACATTGTAGTTTAAAGCCCCACCAGCTGCCGCTCGCTCATTTCGCTCTTTTGGATACCCTATCGTCCCGTGCTACTCGTCGTGTCGTGTTCATGCTCTCAACGACATATACTCTTGCGCTGCTTAATGCATTCCCCTCTCCCCCTCATCTCATCTCTCCAAATGTGAAACCATCGTAACACTCTTCACTCTGTCACATGTCACACATAACACTCTCTCGAAATATGAATTGTGTCTCTCTCTGACTCTCTCTCGATCCTTTCGTCTTGTCTCTCCCTTCTGAACCTCTCTGTGTCCGTATCATTGATAATCGATTGTTCCTCACCTCTTATTATCATTGACACAATCATCAGCACCCTTACTTGTTCAAAAATATCGACTGTTTGAATTGTCGTGCCTTCCCACCTTTTTGTGACGATTGATGATGATTGATGTGGATGGACGAACGAGTGAACTAGTCTGGGCTGTAACCCCTAGTTCTCTTTTGGGTTTTCCGGCTTGGACATCCTCAGAATTCGGAACAAAAAAATCAAAAACGATTCGAAATAAAAATGGACCAAACTATCTACGGAAGGATGAAGAATACAAAAACTCTAGGAGCAGGAGAAGATTTGGAGACATGGAATGGAACGAAACATTTGATGCAGAGACGGCTATCTTTCTTTCTTACCGCCTCTGATTTTCTGAATGAGAAAAAAAAACGAACGAAATGGATGAATGGTTTGATTCCCCTGATCCCGTTGGGCTATTGGTTGTCATATATATATCCTATATGTACTTTTATATCGACTTGACCTTTATCCCTTACCCTTGTACCCCCTTCGACCCGTCTTTACTCTACGTACGCTTACCCTTCTAACTACTGAGTCCCGTTGTTCCTCGATAGTCGTTCATCATTTCGTGACCGTTTCGTTTTGTTCTTTTTTTTTTTCTTGCAGATTTTTTCCCTTACTTGATTTGCTTCGACCCTGTGTCTTGTGTCCTCCTTGTCCCTTCACTTCCGAACTCCCTCCTCTTTGGCCTGTCCTTTGCTGTTTCCGTTTCGGCTTTGGGTTTTTCGGTTCTTTTTGTTCTTAGTTCTTTTACCACTATGCCCCATCCCTCTCCCCTGGTCCTCGTTTCTGTGCTTCTTGTTCATACGTTCGTCCTTTTTTTCTTTCTTTCCTTACTTATAACTATATTCAGTTATCATCTCGTTCTCTCTCTCTACTACGCGTATACTCGTATCCGTAAAACTGAACTGACCCTCACAATCTCTTTTTTCTCTTCCTCTCGTTTCCCTCTGTCTGTCTGTTTGTCCGCCTGTCTGTCTTTGTCAGACTTCTTTTTTGACTCGACCTGGCACCTTGTTCTTTCTGACCAGAATCTACTCCAACAAAAAAAGTTTTTCCCAAAAAGAGTTGTTTTAATTGGGTTTCTCTAAGCGTCTTTTACGGTTTTACTGTACTCCTTGATGTTACTTGGGGTTTTTTCACTTCGAAACTGCTGAGAAAAGGGTTCCTACTTCCGTTTTTAGCTTGCACCATTTTTTCGATTGGCACACGTCTGTGATTTGTGAAAAGTTGCCCATTTCATTTCCTGCGCTTCGAAAGTCGTTTGCTTTCTTTTTGACCTTTCGGCTTTGTCGGCTTTTGAAGTTTTCGGGTGAAATAAGAGGGTTTCTTTTCCCTTTAGGCTTTTTTTCAGCTTAAGCTTGAGCCTCTCTTTTTAACTTATTGCATACATTATATGTATCAACATCTGTAGCGATATGGATTTTTTTGTCGGGAGTTGGTTGGGCTGTAATTCTAATACTGATGTAGTCTGACTTTCTTGTTCGAGAGGTCGATTCGTTCTTGAGCGATAAGCATTAGCATACTCACAAGTGAAAATTGAAGTTCCTGGGACTTGGTCTGACCAACAGAATTTGTACTAAGAACTTTGATCTGAGAACTATGGACACAGCCTCAACATTGATGTTTTAGTCGTGGTCTTGGTATTGATCTCCAGACCTATCATGACAGTCGCGGATCTAACGACGGACGGTGCCACAATTACTAGTACTGTAACGGTAGCTGGGGTAGATTGAGATCCCTCTGAGGGGCGATAACGTTCATTGAGCCTTTTAATTTACCCTACCACTTTTTTGATATTTCTTTCGAATATGAGTATCCTTGGTAGAGTACTAGTAAGCAAGTAGTGTAGGATCTAGGATAAGGGGGTCTAGTGTTACACACAAGGGGAGGAAGGAATTCCAACTGACGATGACGATAGAGACAAGGAGGGAGGAGACGTCAAAAACGAGTTACCAAGGCAAGCAAGCATATGTGGAAAAACGTGGAGAGAAGAATGAGATAAAGGAGGGCTGAGGCCCTTTGATAGGGGGAAGCGAAGCTGAAACGGCAGGGAAAACCATTGTTTTTAGAGGAGTAATGTTGTCGTAAGTTAGGAATGGGATCGGGGGGTATGGAACCTAATAAGCAAAATACACGAATGAAAAATTGTCCTGAAAGGAACAGAAACCATGCAAGGCAGTGAGAGGAATGGATGAGTTAGGTCCGAGTTCTGGATAAGATATAATACCGCGAAGAATAGAGAGGCAAAAAGGCGTAAAGGGAACCGTGAAGGATGAAGTAATAATAAACATGCCACAGAAGTTAATCCGAACGAAACGATTGGAGAAGGAACGTGATGAAAAGAACGTGAGGATGAGACAGGAAGATTGTCTAGTGGGGGTAAAAAAGGGCCAAAAACACTACGACTTCCCGAAAGACAGAGTTGAGATCTCGGCCAAATCGAGGTGTTGTTTGGGTTCAGAAGAGCTACAAGAGTCTGGACCCAAAGGAGATGTCGAAGACCTTCGGAAAACACGTATCCTGTCGATATCTACCCCGTGTTTTGTTTCCTTTTCTGATGACTGGAATGGAAGAGACACCTCTAGTAAGGAATATCTCCCGTCTTGCCTAATCGATCGGTGAGTCCGTGCCAAGGCGAATGATGGTGTCTCTGTTTCCCGCCATACGCCGTAGCTCCACTGAATAACATGATAGAAAAAGGAGAGCTGGCGTTAAGAATTTTTTTCCGGTATCGAGAAAAAAGGGGGAGAACTTACGAATATCATTCCCGGACCACTATCCCTATTTTCCCTCAACGGGGACCATGACCGCCTAAATCCCACCTCGACAAAGTATTCCCCTTCCCGGGCACATATCGGGATCTCTAAAGTCCGACCCCTCTCCTCCTCTTCTTCCTCCGTTGAAAACGAGGAGTCTACTACGGTCTCGGAAAGAACGAGGTCAAAACCCTCGTATTGGATTGCTTCAGGTTCCGGATTCGACGGAATGGAAGACATGAGGTCGCTAGAAATATGATGAAAAACGATATTAGAAACTAGAACTGTCAGGAACAACAGCGTGTTTAGCGGGGAGGGAGATTGTAATACATACTATATGGGAATCTGATTCCTCTTCACTGCCGTTCCAGTGTCCACAGTGATAGTAGTAGTTGTAGCATCCGTTCCAGCGCTATCATCCACATCTGTCGTAGTCGTCGTGTCGGCGCCAACGTTGATATTGTTGTTATTCACGGCTCCCGCATTCTGCGTCCTGAACGGACTACACCCAGGCAATGTTTCCTGCATCTGTCCCGTCTCGTTGATACAATTCCTGATCGTGTTCTCCTTAACATGGTCATCCAAACTCGAGAGCGTCAACGCTGGATAAATCACGAAAAGCGCCATCAAACCAATAACGAGAATCAACAACGCGCCGAGGTTGATGAAACCTCTAGCTGAAATTCGGTCCTTCTCTAACGTTTTGGGATTATGTAATTCATCTTCCATATCGTCTGCTTGAGACTCATCGAAAGAGGGGTCATAAGCATACGCGACGACGACACCGCGTTCAGCGATTGAATTGTAGTTTGAAGGGTATTTGGAATCGGAAGAGAGGGAGAGAACGGAGTCGCCTGAGCTGGACGCGACGGAGGAACGGTTAGGGTGATCTCGGATAGGAGGTGGTAAACCGAAATCGTCTGGATGGGCGTCGTTGAAACGGTACAGAATCATGGAACCGCGGGAAGCCATTGATAGCGCTCTAGCGTCTTCAGAAGCGACACGAGGAAAGTTTGGTCGTGCGTGAGGGTTGTTGTTGGGACGTTTGGGACCGAAAAGGGTTGGAGGAGGTGAAGATGAAGGGTTGAGAGGGGAAGAGACGAATTTGGAGGGGATGGAGGATATGGATGACCGTGTAGGGTTGTGGGAGAGGAGTTCTCCTGAAGGTGTTCGGAAGAGAGAAGGGGTAGGAGAAGGTGTTGGATGTGATTCGCCTGAACTTGATTCTGAGGAAGAACCTGAAGTCACGTCGAACACGCGAGTTTTTGGGGAAGGAGGGACTGAGGAGGAGGTCAGGAGCGGGTGGTTGTCCTTAAGCTCTGGGGATTGCATCAAGCTGCTGTCAGGGGCACTGGTAGAGGTGGCAGCCATTTGAGGAACGGTAGTCATCGACTGGGACATCAGACCTGTGAAAAAAGGGTTATCGTGAAAAAGGAGAGTCGGTGAGGTGTCCTCGAGAGGTAGAGCAAGAAGGCAGGGTTTCGCGTCGAGGTGTCAAAACGCGAGTCGAGAGAAGTGTTTTCTAGACAAAAGGTATGATACGATAGTCTCGGCCACGGACCCGCAAAAAAAACATGTGGGAGTAGATATATGTACGGCACCCAAAACGCGAGTTTCGTGATGGAAAAATTGCGCCGTCTGTTCCGGTTTATAACGCACAAGCGAATAGCCTTTCAAATGAATGAGACACCGATTATATTCATAACGCGGCCTTATCATGACCGCGACTGGCCAGCGGAACAAGGGAGCCAAATGTCAGATCGATAAGTGTTTAAGTGAAAGATCGACGAGAGTGGATGTTTGCGTCCACCAGTTTTCCGACATGAGTGGACTCGTGTTGAGGGCGCAAAGTAACCAGAACATGAAGACCATCGCCGCTCGGTTAGGCGAGAGCTGCCGTCAAATCTAGAGCTGAGACTAGTCTGGGAATCTGGGAAGGCTTGGGTCCTGGCAGTGGGATGGTCACTCAGGAGACCACAAGGCACAGGAAATGACAGGCATCTGTTTTATTTCTTTTTTTTATGATCGCGCTTATCTATGGCAGAAGGAAGAAAAATCTTAGAAATAAGGGTGAAAAATATAAGAGCATCGGAAGGTTGAAGGAGGCTCATAGGATCCAAACGGTTTGGAAGATGGTCAAAGTGGATATCGAGGACCGTGACATTTCGGGCGGATGTCACAATCCAAGTCACATACCGTGACAACCACTGACGCATACCTTCTACTCGGTCTTTTACTTTCGTTTTTCAAGGTCCATTTCGTGTTTTATTACCAAGTCAAATACAAGATATACAAGATATAATCACGATTTCTACTATATAATCCAGTTTCTACATAAATCGAAGATACTCCCTTCAATAATACGCTATATGTATGGTGCGTAAACTACAGTAAATCTACTCCCAGCTGTATCTTATCCAAGACCTTGTATCAGTCTATTTCAAGTAGAAACCAATCTTATCGTACTGGAGAACATGATGGCAACTCCGAAACCGAAACACTGCTTAGCTCTGGACAATCTATACGAAGAACACCTCACGGCGGTCAATTCACGCTGCATAAGGATGGACACTCGTATTCCTACACGTACGGACCGACAGGTTTGGCAGGCCTGACGCACAATTATTACGCCCTTTTATGTGCTGTGTTTGCTAGTATTGGGGGCCTCAGTTTTGGGTATGATCAAGGCGTGGTACGTGCACTTCTTTTCTCGATTCAAGGCCCCATCTCTCAAGTCTCTACTTTCTCGGAAAACTAGATAGCAAATGTTCTGGTCATGAAAGACTTTTTGGCACGGTGGCCTATAACGCCATTACAGGAAGGAGCAATCAGTTGAGTATTTGGCCTCCCAAAAACGTCCTTCGTTCCCTCTTTGTTGTATTTACCCATTCGCGTTTACCAGCCGCAATTCTCGAATTGGGCGCTCTCATCGGTGCCTTGCTCGCTGGCATGTTCGCTGATCGTTACTCGAGGAGACAAGCCATTTTCACTGCTTGCTGTACGCGTCTATAACATCTCTGTTCTTATCTTTATGCAATCCTAAATCTCATGCCTTTCAGTGGTTTTTTGCATCGGTGCATTGTTCCAATGCGCTGCCCAAACGTTTACCCAACTTTTTATTGGAAGAGCCGTCGGAGGTGTCGGTGTCGGTGCATTGAGGTACGTACACTCTACCCGCTAACACAATCTCACCTTCTTTTCATTTTTACTTGAGCTCGGCTTATGGTATCATTGTCATTTTCGGGTTCACATCATAGCGCACTATCTCCTTTATACATGGCCGAAATCAGCCCACCGGAAGTGAGAGGGTCTCTCATGGCCTTGGAACAATTCGCTATCGTTCTAGGAGTCGTTGTAGGATTTTGGTTGGGATTCTTCACGAGAAACAGTCAGTGGGTTTTTACACCTCTTACATATCCATCTCAATGACCTCATCTCCCGTTCTATTCCTATCTATACACCCAACATTCCATATCTTGTCTCTAGTCCCCAGTTCAGCCTCATGGCGCATCCCTCTAGCCGCCCAGCTCGTACCAGGCGTAATCCTTCTTGTCGGTTGCGCTTTTCTCCCTGCTTCGCCTAGACTCCTGGTTCTTCATGGAAGATACGAAGAAGCGAAACGAAGTTTGGCAAAGTTGAGGTTGAGGACGATTGAAGAAGCAGAGGAGGATCCTTTGATCCAAGTGCGTCTCTCCCTCTCCTCCCCACCTCTGTGCTCATCCATCCATTCATTCATATACCATAGCTCGAACTCCTGGAAATGCGTGTCGAAGCTACAATGATCCACCGTACCTTAGGTACCGCAGAGAATTTCCATAAATCCAGTAGCGTGGTTGACGAGCTGAAAACGTGGAAGAGGCTTTTCGGAGAGAAGTACCGGGATAGGACGATGGTGGGCGTGTTGATGATGGTCTTTCAACGTGTGTTTACCCTTTCCTTCCCTTCCTGTTTTTCCTCCTTGCTGACTGCGCTGTATCACTGTTCTCGGTTTTGCTTTCGGTTACACATATTCCCTGACTGCTTTACTCTCATACACACTCTCTGCATCTTTACGTCCTCCATATCATGGTTCTCAACCTGACCTGTCGATATCCTTACGTCCTAACTGACCAAATCCCGCTCACCACCACTATCTTCGTCTTCATCAAAAAACAAAACAACAAATAGAATGGGTCGGAATTAACGCTTTATTATACTATGGACCCACTCTAGTCCGTAGCATCGGTTTCACGGGCGACACGACGGTGACTTTACTCGTTTCCGGAGGGATAGGCATCGTCCAGTTCATAGCGTGTTTACCGGCTATTGTGTTCATTGACAAGTGGGGTGCATTTTTGTTTTGATTTTGTCGTATTCTATGACATTTCTTTGGTGGACGTTTTTCTGTGGATGTTGACGAACAATTGAATACGTATGCTGATTTCTCGGACTTTGGGATTTGGTAGGCAGGAAACCTTTGTTGAGAGGTGGAAGTGCGGTTATGGCGTTTTCACATTTTGCTATAGCTGTTCTCGTGAGTAGGTTTTAGTGGAGGATCCCTGCTCTTTCTAAATCCTTTTTCTTGTTTTATGGTCGATAACACACAGATTTCACTGTTCTCGGAAGATTGGGCTAGTCATTCCATAGCTGCATGGGCTGCTGTTGGGTGAGTTTTTCATTCATTTTTTTCCTGCTCGGTCAGTCACGGACTTGTGTGTCTAGATGTATATACCTATTCACTGCAGCATATGGTATCTCACTTGGCCCTATCGGCTGGGTTCTTCCAAGCGAAGTCTTCCCATCCTCGATGCGGAGCAAAGGCGTCGCGCTCTCCACAGCGTCGAATTGGATCAATAACTGTAAAGTATCTTTTCCCTTCCTTCCTTCCCTTTTGCGCGTCATATTGGGTCTGGCTAATGCAAAAACAACTTTTTTGTTTGGCTTTTTTGACAGTCCTAGTCGGTTTAGTCACTCCGGTCACCATCGATTACTCACCCTCCGGAACGTTCATGATGTTCGCTGTGGCAGCGTTCTTTGCTTACCTCTGGTCAACGTATAGCGTGCCTGAGACGGCGAACGTGTCTTTGGAAGAGGTTGATAAGATGTTTAGGTCTTCTGCGGGGAGGGAAGAGAGTGCATTCAAGAAACAGGTGAGGTCTTTCGATTTTTTTTATTTTGTGCTTTTCTTTTCGTTGTTTCTGGTCTCTGGAAATGGAAAGAAATTTAGTTGAAATGGGTACATAAAGATAAACTGACTCACTGTCGTAGATTGAAGAGAACGTCGGATTGCGCGAGCTTGTGAGGAGGCTGGGTGTGGAAGGGTGAAAGCAACACATACATGATGGTATAGCTCACTTTTAACGAGGATACATATATAAACGAGCAATCATAATTTTTCGTCGGCCTACGGTGTAAATGTTTAAACTTTAGACTCTTTCTTCAAATAGAATAATAAGCACAATTATTCCTAAGGACGAAAAGAAAAGACCAATTGGCAGTTAGAAAGGAGTGTCGGAGCTTTCGAAGGCCTCTGTCTTTCCCATTATGAGAGGCATTATTGACAACTCAACATAAGAAGGAATGGAGGCTGACTGGTAGCACAGAGCTGAAATGAGGGTGGATGATGTGAAAAGAGTAGAGATGGGAACAAACATCTGATTTTGGTCAACTTTTCTGCACTGGCAGGCAAATGTTTGAGTTTACTCTCAAATGCAAGGACTGCTTGTTAACAATATCCGCAGAAATCACAGGTATATCTAGTCTGTTTGTTTTCTGACGCGGTGAACCGTGCCAGGAAATGATTATATAATTAAGGTCGGCAGGCTCTCGGCCTGCATATTCTTGGTTCAAAACGACAATTCTGAGTGTTCTGGGCTATTCTAGGATGCATAGGAATCATTTATGCTATTTTCTCCTTAGTTTTTCATTAAATCGTTTACAGTTTTACGTCGAAGATTAGTGTTGCACATGACTCGACTCGACTCCGGCTAGTCGACGAGTCGAGTCGGACTCATGACTCGTGACTCTGGCAAGTTTAAAGTCACTTGAGCGAAATTGAGTGATCCAGCTGAATAATTACCCTTTTTTGGTAATTGAGATGTAGTACGCAGCTGAATTACCTGTTTTAGTAACAGTTACTCATCTTGAAAGTATTCAATTCTATTCAATAATATATTCACATAATAAATCAACTACATTGGCGACTCGGCTGACTCAACTGACTTGAGTCGACTCCGGAGTGGAGTCACCAGATTTGGAGCCGGAGTCGACTGGAGTCGAGCCGGAGTGAGTCATAGCCGAGTCTCGGCAACACTATCGAAGATAGTAGACAGATCTGTTTACAGTAATTCACCGTTCTTATGTACTGTACCATTTCGTTCGATTCGCTTGTCACGCATCACGCGCCTCTAGAAATTTGCGAAATTTTGGGCCTGTCCGCAGTCACGGTAGTCCAGGGCAAAATTCCCGGACCAATGTTGTCACGAAAAACTTCCAAAAAGGGTAAAATTTCGCAAATTTTGTAAAATTTTTCGCCCTGTCACGGCTCACGCTCTGCTTTTGGCGAAAAAAAAATTCGTTTCACTGGTCACAGTCACGGTGGGGTGGCGAATCGAATGAATGGTACAGTACACCAAAAATGTAAATCCTTTATTACATGCTTCCGGTATGACATCTCCCCACTTTGACTATATACTATAGTAGACTAGCATCCAGGCTACATATGTATATAAAAATTATGATTATACAGTAATGTGGTGTAGGGCAATGAGCCGTGCAAAAGGATGACTCAAAATCCGGCAAAAACCGGTCATATGTACTAGTGTTGCAACGGCTCCGCTCCGCTTGGCTCCGCTCAGCTCCGCTCAGCTCCGCTCAGCTCCGCTCAGCTCGGCTCGGCTAGACATGTTTTGGCTCTACTCGAGCCAAATAAGTGTCCGGCTCCGGCTTGGCTCGGCTAGCTCCAGCTTAGCCAAAGCTCGAGCCATTTATTTTCCCAAATGGGAATGCTGAATAACTCTGAGTGCCACGATAGAAAGGAAGGGATTACTGACCCCATATTTTGCTTCCGGTCACATCTGCTCAGTTTTAGATACCAGGGAAGCACCCAAAAAAAGTTCAACTGTTGCAAGACAGATGTTTTTGGGCTCGGGGAAGGTGTGACACAAATCACACCAGGGTGACAGAGTGTGACTTATGTGACAATCTACAGCACATGTGACTGACAGCGTCACAGCTTATACTATATTAAGTTACACACATTCAAATTGGCTTGAGCCGCTCAGCGCTGGCTCCAAGCCGGAGCCGAGCTGTTGGGTTTTATTGTAGTCGAGGAGCCAGTCACATGGCTCGGCTCTTGACAGCTCGGCTCGAGCCAAATTTTTAGCCGGCTCGAGCCGAGCCGTTGCAACACTAATATGTACATGGATGTCACACGCGGGCTTTCTGTGACAAATGTCACACATTACCGTGACACTTCCTCCTCCCCAAACACTATTTCGAAACATAGCAAGCGCAAAACTTATCCCCTTGAAATGCAAGTCTACATGGTCACTCTTCATCAGCAAAATCAAAGGTGTATAATTGGTATGACACCATACCTTTTCATACACTTTATACATGTATAAAACGAGGGGGGGGAGTGCATAAACTTTATACGAACGTATAAAGTGTATACGAGCTCCATGCAAGACTCATACATACTTTACACACCTATAATACATATACTCATACAGCTTTATACACCGAAATTGTCACGCATTTTTGTTATCAAAAGCAAATTCCATTAGAACATCTATATGTACAATACCTACAGACCAATACATATAACAAAGACTCATAAATAATACTTGCCAGCAAAATGCGAACCTACTTCAACTAGCAAAATGATCAAAAACAAACATACCTTATCAAAAGAACTTATATGAATACGGCCTTGACTTCACAAAGGACCTAACATAGTTGAGAAATAGTCGGCATGTTGAAAGGAAGTGAAACGCACCACAATAAGTCATAACCAACCCAAACATGCACCGGTAGACCAGTATATTTCTAACTGCTCTAAGTCAACGTTGAGAAACCTCAAGAGAGAAGTAATGACTCATCTGAACTTGAGAGCTATGTCAGCATTCGCCAAGATTGTTGCAAAAAACATGGCAGGTATAAAAGCAGGTGAGGTTACCATGAACTTCGAAGTAAAATGGGAGAATCTTCGAAGAAGCGGGAGAGGTTACAATCAAATTTTGAGAGGTGGAGAGAAGCGGGAGAGGTTACCGTCAAATTTTGGAGTAAAGTGGGAGGAAGCGGAGGAAGAAGAGAGGGAGGAGGAGGGGAGGTTGCCGTTGGAAGTAAAGTGGGAAGTTGTCTTGACGCGAAAGTTTTTCAACAAAAAGTTTGGAACTCCGCCCAAATCTACCACGTGATCACGGCAATATTCTGAAAATCCGCCAAGTCCGAACTGCGACACTTGGATCATCCTTCATACCGCTTATACACAGTGTGTATAAAGCTCATTTGTCAAATTCTGTATAAAACTGTATGAAAGCACATAAAGCTTATGCGCTCCATGCACGCCATACATTTTATATGCCCCGGAATTTACTGATGTTCTCACTTATTTACACGATGTGTATTAAAAATTTTTGAGGTTGTACGACTTTTCATTGATATATAACAGTCTATAAGGCTCCAACTGAATTTGATTAATTACTGAATATAATCAAATATTGGACTTACTGAATACAATTAATTACAGTGAGGCCAGTAATTGGTTTTAATCGAATATAATCAGTAATTAATCACAAGTCCAACGGCACCTCACCAACCAAGCTGACTGAATGAAAGTTGCCTGTGAGTACACAGTTTCTTGAGTCACTTCTGAACATGGGACCATTATCTAATAATATATGAGCTGCAACACCAGAAAGGATGCCAACTGTGAGTGAATACGATTGGTATCATGGGTATGTTGGTGGACAAGGTGGTCCAGGAGACATTGAGAAACCACTTCTATGTGGAAAGTACATCAATTATATCTCAAGTCTTTAATAAATTTACTGATAAACTATTAGACCCATCCCACTCCGGGAAGTGCAGGTGTCATTGCCAGGTGATGGAGTCTCTGTTCTTGCTTGTATTGCACACGACTTTCTTCCTATTCCAGGTGTGAGTATATTGGTTGGACAGCTCTTTTCTAAGTAAAGACAACATCAGCAATAAATATGTGGGAAGGTCTGGTTCAAGAATGGATTGTTCAAATTTTGACTGTAGAAAGCTAGTTAGCAGGGAAATTCATAGATAGAGAAAAGCCGATTAGATTACTGAATATAATCGATTACTATTCAATTACTATCCAAATACAATTAGATACAAGTTTTCAGTATTCGTAATCTAATCGGTTGGAGCCTGAATAACAGATTTTCATTTTTGGATAGTTACATAAAAAGTAGTCCTTTTGATCACCACGTAAACAATATTTCAAAGGAAACCTCGTTCTCAGCTATTTTATATCTCTACACCATGTATCTACTTGGATAAACCAATAATTAGTGTGTACATTGGTCCCAGCTTTCAGGAAACTACTTTGTACAGATGACCGGTGGTGTTCAGAAGACCGGCATCAGGAAATACCCCCCCTATCCTAGGATCCCTGACAGAGTCCACCATATTCCAATGGATGCTGAAAGGACTCCATAGGTTTACATGGATTACATGGACTACATGAGAACCATGGGAACCATGGATGCCATGGATACTGTGGGATGTCGTCTACAAATCTTAAGCTCCTACAGTTTCCTATGGATGCCTGTGGATAACCCATGGATGCCTGTGGATAACCCATGGATGCCTGTGGATAACCCATGGATGCCTGTGGATAACCCATGGATGCCTGTGGATAACCCATGGATGCCCACGGATTCCCATGGAGAGCTGTGGATGCCCATGGATTCTCACGGAGAGCTGTGGATGCCCACGGACTCCCACGGAGAGCTGTGGATGCCCACGGATTCCCACGGAGAGCTGTGGATGCCCATGGATTCCCATGGAGAGCTGTGGATGCCCATGGATTCCCACGGAGAGCCGTGGATGCCCTTGGATTCCCATGGAGAGCTGTGGATACTCATCTGATACTCATGAATAGTTGGTCAAACACGCAGCTATGGCAATGGCAATTCCCTGTATAATAACTGTTCTAAAATACATGCTGAGTACGCTACACTACATGACGATAATTTTTACAAAAAGAATTGACCAAAATTACACTGCCTCATCTATATGCTTCTGCCTGAATGAAAGTAGAGTCAGACACAAGAACAAAGTAGTAATGAATAATATACGTACTAACTCATATTGAAATCATTGACATTACACCTGTTCAAATGCACATTTTGAGTAACATCAAATTATACAGCAATCAAAACATACCATAAAAGGCACCAGAGCTACCCACAAAATAACTCTGTATAACAGGCAGCACTTTGAAGATGAGGTGTTGCACTCCAGATCACAGAGAACGGCACATTGGATCTAGAGGAAAAACTATGCGTGATGTCAGCTCCACAACTATCGTTGAAAAAGAAGACAGACAGACATGTGGCATACCTGTATAGATGATGTGTTGAGCCATTATCATTTGATGACCAGCTACGCTGAGTCAAACAAGACAAATGTTAGACAGGTCCCAGGGCGTGAATGTTGTTAAGACAGAGATGGTGTTGCACTTACTGCTTGTATTTCTTGGTGAATGACTCCTAGAAGCTACATAAGCCTATAAGGAAACAGGGAAGAGGCTGTAATTGACAAACATACCCATGGATAGTTGTAATACTGGTTGAAAGAAGGCGACAATAGAAGTGTTGAAATTTGAACCAAAGGTCACGAGGTTTTTAAATCTCCGCCTGAATAAAATCACGTGTCAAAGAAGCTTGAGAAAGTGACGTCATTTTGCAAAGTGAAAACGGCAGCACCTGCTGATTTCACTTTGCAAAATGACGTCATAACTTGAGTCAAAGCTTGAGAGGACGAAATGAGTATGAGCTTGCTCAAACAAGGCATTCACAAACCCAAGGGGACAAGATGAGTGGCAGCTTTGTGTTCTGTCAGCTCTGGCCTAGTAAAGACAGGGGCTGAAGAGCAGGTGTGTGTGCGTGTTTTCAATTTCCTTAGATCTCTGTGTTTACCTGACTTTTTGTTAATATTCATCCATTATCTGATGTAGTTAGAAAAAACCTTGAGTAAAGTTAAACATTGTTTGTGACATTAATACCTATAATCTTCAAAGGAAGGGTAAATAAACTACGTTAAGGCCACTCACAATTGGCCTCTATCTTCATGTCAGCGTTGTCCCTGACCAGTACTAGCACAATCAGAGGATGTCTGGTCATTGAATCATCATCCGTCGGACCAGTCAACAACTGCAACAGGTGTGACCTGAGGGTGTCTGGTTGTCGGATCAACCGACGGACCAGTCAACAACTGGGACTGGTGCGGCCAGAGGACACCTGGTCGTCAGACAAGACGCCGGACCAGTAACCTCTGAAACCAGCGTGACCAGAGAATGTCTGGTCATTGAATCATCCATCGGATCAGTCAAGGAGGATGTCTAGTCGCCAGACCGACCAACGGACTACTCAACAATTACAACTAGGACTGGCACGGCCTTTTCTTTCTTTTCTTTCCTTCCTACTAGTTTTATTCAGTTTTGTGCCGAACTTAACCCCTTGTGCAGCATTTTATTCCTTTTTGTAGGTAATGATAATAGCTAACCTAAATATGTCACACCCAGGAGTGCCGATCAATACTTTTCACCTGCTCCTGCCTGCAGCCAGCGCTAATGAAAACCTCAATTTTGCATCATAATGTTACTTTTCCGGTATTGAGTTGGAGAGAAAGCTGGTGCTTTAGTACGAGTTTAGGTAGAAAGAAACAATGTATACTGAAAAGATTGGTTATTTTCACTAGAAGCACCAGTTATTTGTTCTTTCTGATACCTTATGTTCTTAGATTAACTGTAAATCTGCGGAATGGCAGACTTTGAGCGCAAAAAAAAAACTCAAAAAAGTGACGTCATTTTGCAAAGTGAAAACAGCAGCACCTATCGTTTTCACTTTGCAAAATGACATCATCACTTGAGCACCCATGACCAATCACGTGATTTTCATGTGACATAATATTCCACCTCTGTGTGACGATTGTGTGTGACAATGGCCATCGTCACACCTTTGCGTGACAATCACAATCATCACACTTATCATTTTTTAATAAAATTTCGAGTTTTTTTTCTGTTTTTCTGTTTATATGACGGTCAATAAATTTTTTTGTGAGCTCGGCAGCTCATGGACAGTTTATTTCAGCTGTCTGCTCAATATAGAACACCAAACAAGCAAAAACAACGGTGACATATTGAGATATCAATGGAAATTCCGATTTTTTTTGTGTTTTCTGTTCATATGTTGGTCAATAAATTTTTTTGTGAGCTCAGGAGCTCATGGATAGCTTATTTCAACTGTCTGCTCAATATGCGACACCAAACAAGCAAAACCAATGGTGAAATATTGAGATTTCAATGAAAATTTCGATTTTGGTTTTTTTTTTCTCTTTTTTTGTTCGTATGTTGGTCAATAAATTTTTTTGTGAGTTCAGGACCTTATGAACAATCCATTTCCATCTATCTGACTAATTTGGAACACCAAATAAGCAAAACTGACTGTGAAACATTGAGATTTACACTCAAAAGTCGCATTTTTTTTTATTTACTACAATGTTTTCTAATATTTCATACATGACTCATAAAATAATACTTGCCTGTAGACATGGAGCAGTTTTCTAGCATTTCTTTAATTCAAGATTTGTGTATGCACACTACGAGGGACCAAGGTTTATCAACTGGAATCGTGGATCTGAATTGTCATCCTCTAGTTCAGATGAGAATGAGGGAGCATCCTAGCACTGAGTCATCACAAACAGACAGGTGGAGAGAGTGTGCTGCCACCAGCACCACGTCATGTGAATGAAGCTATCCATAGCTATCCATGGCTCTCCGTGGCTCTCCGTGGGAATCCGTGGGGCTCTCCGTGGCTCTCCGTGGGAATCCGTGGGCTCTCCATGGCTCTCCGTGGGAATCCGTGGGAGTCTGTAGGAGTCCACCGGCATCTGCTGCAGGTTCCAGCAAGATCCACTGGGGAATCCACTGAGGAATCCACTGAGGAATATACTGAGGAATCCACAGGGGAGTACATGTAAACCATAGATTCCATGGATTCCATGGCTCCCATGGAAGCCTACAGATCCCACAGAGGATACCCATGGATCCCACTGATATCCATGGATTCCACTGAGGAATATGTACGGATCCCATTCGGTAACCATGGATAGGGGTGCTTTTCCTGATGGGTGAATTACTGTACCTATATTTACTAACAGCTTTGTCGGAAAAACTTTTTCCACGGCATAAGCAGTTATAAGCGACATAATGCAATTCAGTCTTGTACCAGCCTTATGTTCGATTTCTTCAGAGATACCATTCTCCAGCACTGTTTACCCTTTCTCTTTGATAGTTTTTTAGTGCAGTGGGTATTTCCGTTACTTGTCTTTATTGTACATGGGATACCCTTTCTACAAGGCCTCGCAATCGCATTTTGACCTCTTCCTTATACAATTTCCTCGCTTGCATTAGGCGCTGTAATGGCACTTAATTGGTACTTAATACAATTGAATGAATTATATGGGATTATGAAAGGTCTCTGAAAACTAGCCGAAGAGGGAAATTATGGCCCTTATGCTTTCCATAAGGGGAGATAAGTGGTTATAATCCAGGCCGCTTATAAGGCAAATTTATTTTTTCCGACATTCTGACACCTACTGCTCGCAAGAGTATGAACACACAACTCAAAATTTTAGTTCCTGGAATTTTATATATAGACATTACATGGTGTCCTGTACTGTATATGAATATCACTTCTTGCAAGCTCCAGACGTGTCTTGATGCTATAAACCCACATTTGGTGCTGTGGGAATAAATCCTTAATCATCATTATGTAATCTTGGCTGGCACGGGTCATGCCTATTGTAAAGTACCAGACTACATATATACACACATAGTGTCAAGTATATATCGTCAGTCTGGTTATACAAGACTAAGGTATATCATATTCTGACTTTGTCTTGATGAAGGTTTATGTTATTTTGAATTTTCAGCAGAAAGACTGAAGCCTTATCAGTCACTGCCTTGTGAATTTTTGCACCAATTTTTTACTTTATTTTGAACTCATTCTTATGTCACTAGTCAATCTATTGCTCCATGGCTCAAGCCTTGCCATATGGTCTTGTGGAAAATGGGCTCTGTATCCAGTCTTGCCAATGTCCAGTCTGGGCCAGGTCTGGGGCCTGGGCAAAATTTTTTGGCCCTTGACCTGGACCTGGAGGTTCGGTCCACCTCTTGGCTGGCCCCTGGCCTTGAACCAGTGGGACCTGGACCTCTTGGGCTGGTCCAGGGTCAGACCAGGTCCGGCCTTGGACCCCAAAAGAGCAGAGGAAAAAAATTTCAAGTAAGAAAAAATTGAAACAAGTCAAAAGAAAATCATACATAGTATTATTCTGTCACTATTGACAAGGGGAGAGACTGGAAAAAGGTGAAATTAATGCATTTTTAGACACCTAGGCCTCACTATTTGTGATGGCCATTGACAATAAAATCTTGTTTGTAAGACGTAATCATCATGTACCCCTCCAAAAAGGAAAATTTTTGTTGCCTACAGCAAAAAATCTTATGAGGTCACAGGTCCCACAAGAATTTGGTGGTCACAGTTACACTCACTGCCTGAAATGGTACAGTATACCAACATGAGGGCCAGCCAGGTCTGAACCAGGTTGGACCTAGTCCACCAAAAATCTCAAAGCCTTGACCCTTGACCCGGCCCTTCAGGTCCGGGTCGGGCATTACACAGCCACTGGACCTGGACCTCAGGGTCAGTCTGGGCTGGGTTGAGGGCCAACGGGTCCTGGCCCGGACATTGGCAAGACTGTCTGTATCGCATTTAGAAATCTTGGGGGGTGGCTTGGGGGGTGGCTTTCAGAGGCTAGAGCAGACAAGAATAATGCTGATTACTATAACCTCAGTAGTGTAGGCTTTTGAGCAATTTCACTGATTCTTGTTTTAAGTTCATCTTGTGATTCATCTGTGGACATTAAAAGTTAGTACTTGCAGCTATTATAGAGCTAATGTGCAGGTATTCACTTCACTGAATCACTACTTATTACTTGTGTGCTAATGTTCAGTGATTTTACAAGGGGACTTGCTAATATACTGTATTTTGTTCTATGTGCTAATGTTCAGTGGTTTTTACATGGGGACTGACTAATATACTGTATCATTTTTTTCAATTTGGCTGGGGTGTGACCTGTGTCAAGTCCAATTGTTTTGGCAGTCCAACAATTCACATTGAGAACCATGTGTTGGAAGTATTATACATGCATACAGTGCTGTCATCTTCATACGACTCATTTGTGACTGCATCATGACACAGTGATTACATCTTCTATGATACATCTCTTGTGTCGTATATGCATCTTACTTACTGCCTTTATGTATCATAGATACTTTATACTTCTTTGTTAATAGTTACCTTCATGTAACTTTGAAATAAGAACAGTAGTTACTCTAACCCTTAATAGGGTCTTTTAAGTCTTTTACCTCCATGATCTTCTGGTAAGCCATCTGAGTGTTGTGCTGCCACCATGATGCTGACCTTATTGGCTGTTCACCATGACCCACTAAAGAATTTCAGCATGTCTGCGCAGAATTGCTATTTTTGAGTGCTAATTACAGAAGTTTTTTCTATCCAAAGCAGAGAATTTGAGCAGGATTGGATTTTCACTATCATTTCTGTGACCATTTGGACAATTTTCGAGGGCTATCACCTGTGACTGCCAAATTGAATGAAATGATACAGTACAATATCCTTCACTATAGTCAATAAATAGTCTTGAGTATCCAGACTGACGATATACACTTGAGACTCTGCATGTGTGTATATGTAGTCTGGTGAAATATAGGAGACACAGACACTGCTGGAATTCTTCCATAACTTAAGAAAGTTCTCACAGCCAATTTCTATACTTTGACATACTCAAGACATTCAAAACTGATTCTCATTGACATAGACGACACTAGAAGCTGAATCTGATATCAAATAAAGATGCACTGAGAAAGGAAAAACACCTGTAAAAAATGGTCAATGTACACACTATCTCACACATCACATGATCACAAGCTTGAGTATTTGTGCTGATAGAATCAGTCCAATGATGCTGCATAACCATACCATAAGTGTCCCAGATACTGTAGCATTTCATTCAATTCAGCAGGGGGTGTGACCTGTGACCATGGCCACAAGTTTGGCACTCCGGCAAATAAGCTTGGGACCTGTGACCGTCCGGAAATTTCGGCAGATGCAGACTTGATCATCACCACCTGTCGCACAAAGCTTGTATAAAGTCTAAGTTAGAGACAAGCCTTCGAACACCCTAAAAGTAGTCTATTTACTAAGTAGTATAGAAGCATAGGTAACCCTCTAGCAAATTATTACAAATCCATGTCATACGATCAGCCCGGCCTACCACAAAAACTAACTGTTATGAGCTGAACAATTCTGTACTATTGGTGCCACCCGGCTTTAACCAAGAATGTTGGAGGTAGTACCTTAATTAAACTTTAAATAGATGCTGAGAAGCCACGCAAACATCAAGTGACTCAATAAATATGCCGGATATACATGTACCAACCTTATTAAGTGCCGGACAGACACATAACCTTAATTATATGCCGGAAAGATGTGTCCATTTATTTTTGAATCAATAACACTGCCAACGGTACACCTAAGTGGTATTAATCTAATAATACTGCATTCAGATTGCCGAGTCGACAGGTAAGTAGTATATTTAAAACTACATACTTACTCGTTTTCTTTTATCTTTTACTTGTACTTATTTACTTCTTGAAGACCTATAAAAGCTCCATAAACTTGTAGAGAACCTTAGCGTGTTATTTTGTACTTACTGATATAAGTACAATGTAGCACTACTTAAACTCTTGTACTACAGTGTTAACTGAATATATTCAAGCCTTTTCAACGACTATATCTCTGAATCTCAACTCTTTAAGACATTACTGAGAAATCCCTAAGCCCTTACTAAGACCTCGTGTGAACATCTGACTGCTCAACGGTTACTGAACCTTTGGAACCCTCCATCAGTGATTAACAACATTTATATTTTTACTTGATAAATTGCTTGGCTACGTAAATTAACAGGTTCCTAACACTAACCCACCATGAAAACTAACAAGCCCACAACCATGGACATCCCAGATGGAGTAAAGAGAGAGGTTTTACCCAGCTCTGACCTTCCTGTTCTTTCTTTTATACAATGGCCGACTCCACCTACCAGTCTTGAGGATCCAGACCCTAATTTGACCTTACTTTCTACTGACAAACTGACCCGCACAGGCACAAACTGTCACGAACCGTATCAATCCTTTTTCCTCCATCGTGTTAGGACGTGTACTCGAATGCCTAAACAGTAGAGTTAGTAAATGAAAATTAGATTACCGAAAATAAGTGTCTTGATTAGATTGAGTTTGAGGGAAATAGTATAGTCGATAAGGGTTTGATTAAGTCGTTAGGGGCTCGTAATGTCATCCTATCCGGGGAACCAACAAAGCAGACTAGCCACTTGAAGGATTTAGAATATTTGATATTCTGGAGTGATTGCGTTTAACGTTGAGAGGCCGGCTTAACGCGTCAGTAAACTTGAGGGACTAATTGAATGTAATTCAATTAGTGGCTGAAATAAATGATTCGGAAGCAAAGGTCGGCTGTCTTGCCAACAAATACTTGTGTTCGAGAGGTGATTCTTGGGTACGCTAGTACAAAATATTGACGCTAAAGTATCTACTGTAGTACTAAGGTCTTTTATACTAGAAATCCGAGTCAACGAGTGTACAAACGGACTCATAATCCTAGTCAGTAAGTATACGCTCGGAGTCAGTAATTAATTAGACAGGTAATTTAATTGGAGTCATGGGGGCTACAGTCATCTGGCCATCCGTGAGACACCTGGACTCCCTGAGACAAACATGAAATATGTCGATTTATTTCTCCATTACACTCTTTTTTTGACTCACCAAAGTGGTTGGGAATAAAGAAATATCCAATAAGAATTTTTTGACCGAAGGATGAATGAAACGGGGATGGCAGAGATGGTTTTTTATGAAGGAAACTGTCGAAAATCACCACTTTTGAGACGTACTAAATTTTGACACTGTTCTCTATACTCATTTAAGCTACCTTTGAGGGGCAAAATTGGACTGATCATGTAGATAAAGATTAGAACTAAACGCTACGATACTTGTTCAAATAATAAGGTGCCTGAGAACGTGGTACCAGTTGATCCAAAATCAATGAGAGGAAAGCGTGACAGGCTCAATTGGCTTCGACGCGTCCATCAACATTCCATCAACATTCCGTCACTTCCCCACTTCACCGCGCTTCTTCTATACATTCTATTCATTAAAACCTTCCCAGAATGGTCGGCAGGCCTGTGTCCGAACGCGTTAAGGCGCATGAGGAGTCGGCAGCGAAAACAGACACACTAGATCAAGCAGTGGTCGCGTATCAGAAGGAGCAGGAAAAACCGGAAGGGCAGGAAAAAAAGGGTCTACGTCGGATTGCAGAGGATTTTGGGGTTGATAAAACAACCCTCAGTCGGAGGCTGAAGGGAGGGAGGACGATACAGGAGTTTAATCTGACAAAACAGAAGTTGAGTCCTGCTGAAGAGAAAGTTATAGCCGATCACATCACTCACCTTGGACAACGGGCAGAAGGGCCCACACGAGCTCAGATTGAATCCTACGCGAATCATATTCTTCAGGAGAAGCACGGTCACGGAAACTACGAGCCTGTTGGGACATCATGGATATATGAATTCTATGCTCGGCACCCAGATGTCAAGACCTACTGGAGCAAATCCTTGGATACCCAACGTGCAGGAGCCTTGAATGAAGGAGTTGTCAATCACTGGTTCCGTCTGGTAAAGGAAGGTATCGTCGATGAGGGTATCTTGCCTGAGGATATGTACAGAATGGATGAGACGAACTGTCCTAGAGGAAAGTTGGGAAAGGATCGTGTTGCTGGAGGAGCCGGTAAAAGGACACAGCACCAACAAGGTGGTGCAAATAGGGAGACGGTCATGGCACTAGTGACGATATGTGCAGACGGCTCTACGTTGCGCCCTACAGTCATATTCAAGGGTCAGAACTTGTGGAGTGAATGGACAGAGAACAATGTCGCCAATGCAACGTATGTTAAAGCCTGTCTTACTCACCTGAGAATGGCACTAAATAAACTTTAGGTTTGCGTGCTCACCAAAGGGTTGGACAGACAGCGAAATTGCGATAGAATGGATCAAGACCCAATTCGATCCTCAGACGCGCGAAAAGGCACAGAGTCGTCGCCGTGTTCTTCTTATGGATGGCCATTCATCTCATTTCACTGAGCCTGTAATTCAGTTTGCGTTAACCTATGATATCATTGTCATGGGATACCCACCTCATTGTACGCACGCATTGCAGGGCCTTGATGTTGTATGTTTCGCGAAAATGAAGACGGAGCTAAAGGATGCAGTTGCAGAGTTTGAGGGTCTACACGGAAATCCAGTGGCAAAAGGAGACTTTACTGGTGTCTTCGGAGCCGCATTTGTGAAGGCATTCACAGAAGACTCGGTCCTAGCAGCTTTCAGAGCTACAGGTATTCATCCCTACGACCCCTCAGTAATCAAACCCGAAAAGTTGAAGCCTGCAGAAGCGCTTTCAGTCAAGAGCTCATTTGCATTGACGCAAACAAGCCCAGTCAAAGCCATTATCAAAAGTTTCCGAACGTACCAGCCTTCTTCGTTCGATGCTGATCCCTCCCATGCTTCCATTTCTAACAACCCCGTATCCCCCATTGCGTCCTCTTCCCAAGTTACACTTGAGACACCAATTCACACTCCCACTTCAACTCCAACACACGCTCATCTTATCCGTCCTCGGAGCCCTGAAATAGATCCTACATTACAACAGGAGACTCCATCAAAGAGAATGCGTATACTCACGTCTAATCTCTCTGCAACATCCTCTGGCTCCTTTCTCACCTCGAAAACCCCCTATGGCTCCAGTACACCTTTCCCTCGCTTGCTCAGTCATAGCTCTCATGAAGTAACGGAACCAGATTGGTCACTTATCCACACATCTTCCGACAGCCGCCAATACCTCGGAAAGGAATCCATGGCACGGAAGATAAACAGACTTGTCGAGGCCTTGAGACAGGCTAAACTGGTGGTGGATGGTCTGCGAGAGAACGAGGAGATTTACATGGCTCAATCAGTATTGCAGGATATGACACTCGTGAAAATGAACAAGACGATCAGAGCACGGGAAGAGGAAAAGGCAGCTAAGCAGAACAGGGAGAACTTAGCTCTTCCAGGACCGGGTGAGGGATATGGGCGTATTTGGTCGACCCAAGAGATCTTGGACTACAAGAGGAAAAAGCGTGAAGAGGAGGAGAGAGATGAAATGGAGAAAGAGAAGAGACGAAATGATAAGAAGGACATTGCGGAAAAAAAGAAGGCAATTGAGCTGGAGTGGAAAAAAATCCTTGCGGAGCATCAAACAGCTGTTGAAAGTTGGGAGACGGTCTGTCAGAAACTGAAGGATGAAGGGATAAAAAAGAAAGACTGGCCACGGAAGCCCTCCCATATCAGTAAGAAGGAACTCACTTCCCAGAGACTCGGAATCCAAAATACAACCCCCCAGGACCTTGGCAATGATGATTGCGACACTTTTGACCGTGGAGGAGATGGAAACGACGATGGTAGAACTGGGGAAGGAGACGGAAATGGATCTGATGTCGAGAATTGAGACATGTTACATAAGACTGTCACACTGTCTCAAGGACCTCGAAAGCGTGACATTTCGATCTTTTCAAAGACTCATGTATTATAGTTGATAAAGTACATATTCCGGTCACTCTTCTTACTGTAAGACATACTTGAGAAGGTAGTATATTAGATGGTACAAAAATATTTGGCATCGGAACAAGATACAGAGTGACAGACAGATATCCTAAATTACTGTCTCACGGACGGCCAGATGACTGTATCATTTCACGTTGTTTCATCCGTATGCCGGTAATTTGTTCTGTCTTTACGCTGGTAGTTTTTTTTTCCTAGCATTACAACTTGTTGTTTCACCATGCCGGTAACTCGTTTCATCTATACACTGGTTATTTTTTTTAATGGTGGATAAAGAATTAGGATGTCGGGCTTTGGTCCTTGGTCCTATCATTCAAAAAAATATAAGATACGATTCGATTCCTAGTGCTCAAAAACCCTTCCCTAATTTATTACACAAATGTTGAGGGTGTCGGGCAATGTCCAAGCAAAGACAAGGAAATGTAATCATTCCTGTCACAGTGCATTCATGCTGGTAATTCTTCATTCATTCAATACTTCACCTTCGAGTCCCCGATCCACCACTTCCAATTTGGTCCAAACATCAATATAAGTAACTATTATCTTTGGTTCCAAGTCAAAATCTTGGTGTCTGTCAACATCTTCACTGAGTACTAATGCCTGTTGTGTGACAAACTTGAGATGTACTTGTATCATTCCACTTGAACATCATTGGGTCAGCTTTGAATCTGGCACTCAGCATGGAATAACTTGTAGATGTAAATTACCTCAGAAAAATCGCAAAGCTCACATGCACATGGGAAATATGAAGATGTTCAATTTTTGTGTGAACTACATTTCCGTGTCAATGGTGGCCATTACATATATCATACCACCATAGTAGTTAGTCAATTACACGGCAGGGTCCCAGCCTGTTGGAACAACTGGACAACCAGTATGGACAAGGCAGGAAGGGCCCACTCTACCAGCAAGATGTCAGCAGTAAATTCAAGTTGTTTTTTCCCTTTGAAAGTTATTTCGTCTGTAAGCCAATAACTTTTTTGTATATGTCAGCAGTGATTTTGTATGTACAACAATGAACATCTGAGTCGACTCATCGAGTCTTTATGTTCTGAGTAAAACATCTTGTATAAACATGTGTAATGAGTACTAGGGACTTCTATCTTCTGTTTCTTTGGAGTCGGGGATGCTGCATCAGCAGCGTTAAGAATATATTATCGAATCTCGCTGTATCGAGTCACCGAAGTATCTGCAACTTTTATCAGGTTATTCTATGATTTCTGGTTGTGCTGTTTTTGCATGGCAGTTAATTGTGGCCTCTTGAGTGCACATAATACAAGTGGGCATTTTTATATATTTACAAAGTACAATTCACGTTATTTCTTGTACAGAATCTGACAAAGTTTAGACAGAGTTTAATTAGATTTGGAATTACTTATTGCAAGGATTGGCCATGCTGTAAGCAATAGATTAAAATTCATAATAGATTATATCAGTCCTTAGAATTCGCACACCACTGACTGACTCTTCTGCTTATCAAGCTGTACAATGTGCTATACTGGGACTATAGATCTCAGATTCAAGATTTCAGCTTTTAGAAATAGTTACTTTCCAGGAAGATTGTTGAGGAGTTAAGAAGACTTTGGATTTCCCTGATTTTCACCAGCTCACCCAGACTCCTCACCATCAGCTGAAGAAGCTGTGCAATGTGCCATACTGAATCTATGGATCTCAAACTTGAGACCTGAGCTTTGGAGAACAATAAGCCTCCCAGAAAATTACAGGTGAGAAGTTTGAGGTCCATTGGTATTTATTGAAATCCATAGACCCACCTAGGGTCTCCTGCTGATTGTTCACTGGGAATTAACATATTACACAGGTTTGAATGCCTCAGTGTATCATACATCAAGTTCAAGAGTATGTGTACTAGTCAATGTGCAAGTTATGAACAAGGGCCACCACAGATTCCATTTATTAGTCTATGTTGGCAGCGGGAAGCCTTCCCACTGCATTGTTAACAAGAAAATCCCATATTCAGAATTGATCCTATCCAGCACACAATAACTCAGTTCTCCCACTGGCATAACTAGAACGAGTACCACTGAGCTTATGGGACTGAAGTTAAGATCTTAGATGTAATTATTTCAGAATTTATGGTCCTGCTCACAGAGTAAAAAGCTTACAACACCATTCCAGAATGAAATGACACCTAAGGAAAAAAAGGGGGGATCTATCCATAACGGGTTTCTGAC